>QODF01000170.1:52194-225231 GCA_024372805.1 Oostethus manadensis
CTCCAGGCAAGCCTGCGCCCGCGGAGGCTCCCAAGCCAGCCGCTCCAGGCAAGCCTGCGCCCGCGGAGGCTCCCAAGCCAGCCAAACTTGAGCAGAAGGATGAGCTCAAGCCTAATACAGAAACTAAACCAGTTCCTGTGCAGAGCGCCAAAGCAGTTGTAGACACCAAATTATTTGCCAAACCTATTGCCTTATCTTCAGTCGCTGAACCAGCTTCCCGAAAACTCACATTTGCTGAGGCCCTTGCGAAACCAACCCCTGTCCAACCTGATGTTGAGGTAATAAGTTCAGAAACTGTCCCATCACTCAAAACTGCCCCCAAACCTGACCGAACCCCAGCCGTGGTGGAGCCTGTGATCAAGAACAATGAGGGTATTTTCTTCTTTCTTTCTTGTTGCCATGTCCTCCTGTCGTTAAATGGGTAGTTTCCCCATGTCACTTGGCATAATGTTAATCACATGCTATATAAACTATAAAAGCTTCCGCATTTTGCGGTCTTGTAGGTGTTTTTGGTGGAAGTTTTTGAAAATCGAATCTGTACTGGTTTAAAGAAGTTTGGTTTTTATTGTGTTTGGCCAGCTACACAGCAAAACTTTTTAAAATAAATGTGGTTGGATGAGCAAAATTAAATTGTGATAAAACTGTCATTTCTCAGGATAATTGCTTTTTTTACATGCGTACATGGAAGGGTTTTTGTGTTAAAACCTTTGTTTTGTTTGATGTAGGCTCTGGCACAGACTCTGAGAGTGACGACTCAGTCCCTGAGCTGGAGGAACAGGATTCAGCACAAACACAGACACAGCAAGCCCAGGTGAGATATCTTTGTTCTTTGGCTCAATGATGAGTTACAGTGACTTTCGTTCTTCTGAGCTCACTGAAGCCACTTTTCTGTCGTAAAATCACGACAACATTTTTAAACCCAAGAATTTTATGTTTTAATATTTAAGGATTAATTTTGCCTATTTAATAGGTTGCGGCAGCTGCTGAGTTAGATGAGGAACCTGTCAGTAAAGCCAAACAGAGCCGCAGTGAAAAGAAAGCACGAAAGGTATAAAGGTCAAATTCCTGTCAATTGTTTTCTTCAGTCAGACATAACTACATCCAAATGACATGTTTTTTAAAATTTGGATATAATTTATACAGGCAATGTCAAAGCTTGGTCTCAGACAGGTAACAGGTGTCACCAGAGTCACCATTCGCAAGTCCAAGAACATCTTGTTTGTCATAACCAAACCAGATGTATACAAGAGTCCTGCATCAGACACATATATTGTATTTGGTGAAGCTAAGGTATGTAGTAGCCAAGTAGTTATGGCCCCTTTTTTATTGTATGTTATTGCTGTCATGAACTGATTTTTTTTTTTTTTAATCTCCGTTTTGTAACCTAGATTGAAGATCTTTCTCAGCAAGCACAGCTGGCTGCCGCAGAAAAATTCAAGGTGCAGGGAGAAGCTGTATCAAATATCCAGGAAAATACACAGACGCCAACAGTACAGGAAGAGAGCGAAGAGGAAGAGGTAAGTTTTTCTTTAAATAAACAAATGGCCAAAATCATGTGTTTGAATTGTTTCTGAATATGTTGCGACATTAATCTTGGCCTTATTTTAGGTTGACGAGACTGGAGTTGAAGTCAAGGACATTGAACTTGTTATGTCACAAGCTAACGTGTCACGGGCAAAAGCTGTGCGTGCCCTGAAAAATAACAACAATGACATTGTCAATGCAATTATGGTAAGTTTGCAAGACTACTTCCTAGATCGCTTTAATAATTTGAGGAGGCCATTTCAAATGGTGTACTCTATCAAGAACTTTCAGTGATGATTTTAACACAGTGACTTTCGTTCTTCTGAGTTAACTGAAGCCAACCTTTCTGTCCTGAGAAAGAAGCCGCTTGAGCCTAATGAGGAAAAAAATCATAACACCGTATCTAATCAATTTGTTTTCCTTACAGGAGTTGACGATGTAAAGGTGGCCCTGGCAAGACAGTGGTGGTTGCTGATTCAATATTGGCTCATTTATAGAATTTATACCTCAGATGGAAATAAAGTTGTGGCTTAAGAATATGAAAATGTTTGTCCTATTTGAGGAAATAAAGGATTGGTCATTCATGTGTTTAGTATCTGAAAACATGTTTTAAGGCTGGTCTTCTGTCACCTGAAAGCAACAACTTTCATGGAATTTCAATTACTTCACTAACATTATAAAGCTGTCTTTATGCCACTTGCACTTTAACGCTCTGGCCCTGACCAAATTTTTCAAGTGCCAAAAATCTATTCTAAACATTATTTTGGATTGAATAAGTTGGCTATTATTAAACTGCTATTTTTACCAGCTCAGATTTCACCAAATTTAAATTTTAAAAGTTACTGGCACATTTACTGCTACACACAGTAGAGGAGAAGACTGCACTTCTGACACATTTGCAGGTTTTTTGCTTTAAAATTAACTACCTTTCAGGAAACCGCCATTATTTTTCCTAAAACAGGCATGCTGGAGCTATATGGAGGACCAAAGGGGACTAAATGAAGTTAATCATTTAGAAATTTAAATCTCAGTAAATAAAAACAAATACTTGTGTCAAACATAAATTATCAGTTAATGTAAAAGTATTTTAATTATTTAATTATTCACCATTCAGTTTTATAGATTTGCAGCTTCATGAATTAGTTGTATCTGTCAAGTTACCACGTCAAAATCTGTGGGGGGATCCCAACACCCAATTCGTTACCTGTTACATTGTTTGAAACAGGTCAATTTCAGATGGATCGATGAACAACCAGCGAACATAGTTTAATACACTGGGTAGCGCTATTTGTCGGGGTTATGGTGTTTACTCCTCGACAAAATATGTGCTTATTTTAGCAAATGTTACGATTTCTTTGCCTGAATTATATGTATAAAAACTAATTTGGCTAATTATCTTTTTGTATAGCGGTTTGTTACTGTATATTCATCACCATCAACAACTTAGTTGATTGATTTAACGAAAGATAAAAGAGGGCTATTCCTTGCTATACAAGTTAAGGCACCAGTAGAAACTAAAGAACCTGACGGAGCGTTGTACAAGGTTGGTCAGAAAATATGCTGTTGATGATGCTGTTTACAGAGCATATCAGGGTTTGCATAGGCCTACATATTTACATGAGGTTCAGTAACAACAGCTCAGGCTGGTACAGCAGCCTGAACAAATGTTTGGCACTAGTCCAGCGGGGCGCCTTAAGCAATTAATTCAAACAGGTTGAATTAAATCAAATCTGATAAAAACATACCAATAAGTTATTTTGGACCACCAGATTTGAATGAAATTTGCAGTGCAGATAAATATTAAAGTGAATAAATACATGTAAAATACATTCTGTAGCGTTTGTACAGGCGATATTAAAGTTACGGGGAGGTGTTTGAACAACACCTCACAACAGCAACGATAACGATAAGCAATCGTTGCAAGAAAAGAGTGGCACACATGCCAGAACAACATTGGCTACCAAAATTGACTCCTAAACGACAAGCCCCCCCATTCCTGGTCTGTTCAATGTGCACATCAGCAGAATTTTACAGTTGCTACATAGCTTTAATCTTGTCCATGAGTTTGAAAGGCTTTAAATTGGACTTAACTTTGGATCTGGTCCAACACTCTATAAATCCCATAGGAAATTGAAGAAGTAATCTAGCTAACAAGCATGTATACCAATGAAAAATTGCATATTTTAGGACGTCCTCATGGAAGGTAAAATAAGTATCCTGTCTGTATAGCTGTCTCAAACAATGCCTGTTAAAAAGTAGAATTAATACAATCTCAGACTTTGAGAATAAGGTGGTAAATTTAAGAGAAAAAGCTAGTAATATTACAAGAGTAAAGGATAAAAGTCGTAACTTGATGTTACAGGCATTGCCTGAGACAGCTTTGAAGGGGTGCCTTATGTGAAGGGGACCGGGTAAGTGAGGGTACCGGTGAGATGATGCTAATCTGTTTGTGCCCAACTCTGTTTTGCTCTCCCATTACATTTGAACACTTGCCTGAAGTAAGAGGAAAGATTCTTTCCTTCCTGAATAGCTATGCTCTAGTTTCCCTCCGACACGTATTACACAATGACACATATTATGACTTTATTTGCATAAATTTTAGTGTCTTAAATGTACAAGTTTTATTACTGTATAATTAAAATTTTTATTCTCATAAAATTATTTTTTTCCTGTAAAATTACTATTCTCATATTTATGAGAAAAAAGTAGTTATATTATGTGTCATTGTGTCAGAGGGAAAGTAGAGCTTAGTTCTTCAGGCAGGAAGGAAACATTCCTTCAGGCAAGCTTTTATTCATTATGGGACAACAAAACATATCCGAGACATCTATAAAGACAAGGATGCATGTGACCTTTGTCCTTGGTCTGAGGTAAATTTACTAGTATTATTCTTGTAAAATGATTTTACTTTATTTTTTTCTATTAAAATTACCACTTTTATTTTTTTTAATCATGAAATTAGGACTTTTATTTTTGAAAACTCCAATTTTGTTTTATGGGGCCCTAATACTTTGTCGTAATGTTTAATGCTCCCATCTTATTCAGTGCTGGCTTATTCTCATTTTAACTTTATATTTTCTGTGTTCTTATTGCTTGACTGTACATGAATTGATTTAGTTAGCTTGCCTTATTGTAAAGTGCCTTTGAGTTTTGAGAAAAGCACTTTTAAATAAAATGTATTATTATTGTAACTCAGGTTGCCTATGACCCTAGTGAGGATACGCAGCATAGAGGATGGATGGAAGTCCAGTTGCAAGTTTTTGATGATATTATCGAGTCCAAAGTCATGAAAATTGTGCTTGAGTTCAAATTGCGTGACTTCAGTTCACATTTCTGCATTTAACCTTTTTTATGTGCTGGTTAAGTGTGTGACATCAAATTAGTTTTTAAATTTTGTTTAATGAGCCTTTAAATTTGGATTTAGCTTTGTTGATAAAAAGTAACTAGTAACAGTACATAACCAACTTTGTCACACATTAACACTTTTTAAGGCAAGCTACCTGTGTTGTCCAAGCTTTGGCTGTCATTGCAGATTTTTCATTAATGAGCCAAATAAGCTACTTACCTGAACTTTTATTTGATACATTTGGTGTGTGGTACTAAGAAAGCAGCTGCAAGCAGTGCACTTAGTACTTGTGTAACCCTGCCTCACGCTTCCTGCACCTGGGCTTGAACAAAGGACACCTGTAGACTTTTTACATTATACATACGCACCATGTTGTATAGAATTAGGTTCCTTATTTATAATAAGTTAATACGTTCCTTATTGGCTGAAGTTCAACTTTAATAGTTCCGACTTGTGGTTGAACAATGCCAGCTCACTACTTATTATGTGCCTTTGTCTACTTACATCAGGGCCGTTAAGGAGAGCCTCTTGATATTTACAAGTTTTGTTTAAAAAAAGGTTAAAACAATAAAAAGTTATACCTATATTTCAAGACAAATCACTGTGTTTTTATTTGTTAATAATACCAACATTTTAGCTTTTTGTAGTTACATTAAGCCTTTTTCGTTATTTTTTTCTATAGTCGCTGTTTTTTTTCTGCAGTATGACAAACTTAAATGAAATAACTTTTTTCCCTCAGTCAGGCATTGAGGGTGTAATGTGTAAGCTTGTTGAAGACTTTTGCTCTGATCAACCACTCAGAGGATGGAAAGGTGCTGATGTCCTTGGGGCACAGCTTACTGGACCTGTAAAGAAAATCTGGACAAAAACAAAAAAACAGCCTCTTTGCTGATGTGTATGTGACATGGGCCCTGCTACCGAGCAGCCTTTTGACCAATTTGGCAACCTCAGCCCAGGAGATAGAAGACTCCACTGCGGAATACTCAGGCACTGCTTCCACAATGGAAGATGTGTTGATGGGATTGAGGAGGTCTTCAACATCTCGAGTCGAGGTCAGCAGCACACCATCCCAGCGATAGACTGTATTGATTGTGCAGTGCTTCCTTTCCCTGAGACAGCAGATGGTGGTCTTTTTGATGGTGATCTCTTTGACGCCAGCCAGAAGTCATTCTCCGTGGCTTTTCTGAACTCCCATGTCCATGTTTTGCCTCAGTGACCGCCAGCGCCGCAGACTGCTTGGCCTTTCCGTACCTGTAAGACGCCTCAGGAGTCCCATGGGCCAAAAAGGCCCGAAAAGACTCATTTTTCAGCTTGACAGCATCGCCCCCCCCCCACCCCCACTGGTATCCACCAAAGGGTTATGGAATTACCGCCACGACAGGCACCGACCAGCTTACGGCCACAGCGTCTACGTCGTGATTGCGTGACAGCTCCACCTCTCTCTTCACCTGAGCATCCAAAACATGTGGCTGCAAGTCCTACAACACAACCACAAAGTCAATCATTGCAGTCAATTGCAGCAATACAGAACAGGCCACAGTTTGTACAGGTGTTTGACTGTACCGTGCACTAGTATCCTCCTTTTGGGCAGGTTTTGCTGTAGCAAGCATAGGATTTAGTGGGAGTAGTGGTCACAGCACAGGTTAAGGTCAGGTCTGTAAACAAACCAAAATGAATTGTAAGCACTCACAAAACAACATCATATTTATGTTTGCCAGCAGGTCAGTAAAAGAAGAGTAAAAAAAGTAGTAAACCTGCCAGGCAAATATAACATAAGAACCTTGTAAACCAACAAACAGCTCAGGTGACATGACAAAAGTATTCACCCAGAAAGAAGTGCTGGATGGAGAAATGCTGCTGCTTCCTGTTTGTTCAGTAGGTGTGTTTGTGTTGGCAGCCTGTAAAACATTTGAATTGTAATTATTACAAGGTTCAAGTGAAGCGTACCGATAGCTTATTTATTATGAGCCAGTGCAACTTGCCTGTATTACTCTTCTGGTCTCTATTTGGCTTTGCAGCTGTAGAATGTGTTCCTCCAAATATTGGCATAGTAATTTAAAGAAAGAAACATTATTATATAATAAAGTGGGCGTTTTAGTGAACTGAGAGAACAAATGTTGCTGTCACGTCACACCATTATTCAGTATGGACATGCAGGTAAACTAAGGAAATGTCATGGCATTTCACATAATTAATATGCTGTCCAATGCTCTGTATTCACATAGCCTAAACCTTTTTATCCAAGGTGGTCTAATCTAAACGTATGGTTTTGGTTTCATTTTGCACATTTTTTTTCAATTTGTGCATACAGTTTACATTGAAATGCTTCGTGTTACAATTACTAGTTCCAAATATCCGAAAAGAAGTAGGAATAAGCTGCTTCTTCTTTTCCTTTCGGCTTATCCCTTCAGTGGTCGCCACAGCAAATCAATTGCCTCCATCTAACCCTGTCTTCTGTATCCTCTTCTCTTGCGCCAACTATCTTCATGTCCTCTTTCACTACATCCATAAACCTCCTCCTTGGTCTTCCTCTAGGCCTCCTGCCTGGCAGTCCTTCTACCAATATATTCACTATCTCTCCTCTGGACATGTCCAAAATGTCTCAGTCTGGCCTCTCTGACTTTGTCTCCAAAACATGTGCTGTCCCTCTGATGTGCTCATTCCTGATCCTGTCCATCCTGGTCACACCTAAAGAGAACCTCAGCATCTTCATCTCTGCTACCTTCAGCTCTGACTTCTGTCTTTTCCTCAGCAGCACTTTCTCCAGACCAAACAACATGGTTGGTCTCACCACAGTTTTGTACACCTTTCTTTTCATTTTAGCTGAAACTCTTCTATCACAAGGAAGCAGAGGTGGTTTTAGGCACGTGCAAAAAGGGTAATGAAAAGTTAATGTACTTATCAGCTGCACTAAAGTTGAACTGGATACATATACTGTATTTATATGTATGATGCAGCGTCAAATTTTCTGAATACTGAAAATAAAACAGTGGAGTGTCGTCACTTAGTCTTAGTTGTTGAAATGTTGAAACACGCTAATAAAGCCGGAAAAAGTCGGGTGCTCTCTCATTGGCTGAATGTTGGTTATATTGATACAAGATGGACAGAAGTGGAGCTGATGGAGTGAGAAAGCTGGAGAATGTTGGAATAAGGGACGCTCATTGGTCAATAGCACCTGAATGTTAAAAATATTGATCAAATACCAGCACTAAGATGCATGGCAAACCTGTGTCTTTTCTCCGGCACAGTTGTTTTGGGGGGTTTGTGAGTATTTGGCATTTGCAGCATTTGTTTTTTTAATCCTGCAGTGTTTTTCACTTACAGCCTTTTCCCATTGCATTTGTTTTATGTTGTTGCTGGGTTTTGGTTTTGATTATTTCTGCTTGGAGTGAAGGCATTCGCCCTCGTTGCCGACAAACTATCGGCCACTGTACTTGCTCTTAATAAAACATCTGTCATAAACATTTGATGTTCGTGTTTTTTAAGGAGGCAAACAAAATAAAAATTAGCAGGGGATCAAAAATATTACTACCACCACTAACATGATTACGTGAACTAAGGGGTTATATAGACAAATATCCTATAGTGTTTTACTTCTAAAAAAAAAAAAAGAACATCATAAACTAATGAACTATTGGACAACTGCTTTAAGGTTTGAAAAGAATTAACTATGGTGAAATACACATGTTTGTTATCTTCTATCACCCACAGCTGTGGCTGAACGCTCCGACCAGAAGGCTGTAGTCGTAGCAGCAGCAGGCCGACATGCGCCTTCGTTGCTATTCTCAACCCTCACTACGTAACAACCTGCGCACTCTAGTCTACCAGTGACGGAGTGACGTTTTTCGTTGCCTGTGTGTGGCAAACGTTCCAACTCTACAGACACCAGCGCTCTTGACTAGATTCTTCTCTCTCGGAAAAAGACACGCACTTCACGTCGAGACATGTAAGTTGGGTGACATGAGTGCGGCGCGGGAGGAAAATGTGGAATTATTGCCGGCTAACGTTAGCCGCCCGACAATATGCTTCGATAAAGGCGGGAGGCTGGCCTTTACCTCGTTGAATTAGGAGCTACCTTTTAACTTGCGAACGGTTTTGATCGCTTTAGAAGGTTTTTTTTAAGTACACAAGACGCGACTTAACCCATAGAATGCGCGGATTTGTTGGAAATACGACTGCGTTTGCTTTTACGGTACGACAAGTGTCAGGTGCACCGCATGGCTCCACGAACCTACCGAAGTTAGCTTGGCTAGCACAGAATTCATTCAACGACATTCGAGCAGCTTCTGGAGTCTCTCCTATCAGAGCCGTGTCGAAGTTAGGACTGTGGCTGTACTGTACTGTACTTGATGTTTTTGGGAGTCATAGCCAAGCAAACATTTCTTAGAATTATTTTTGTTTTTACAATGCTTCGTCCGTGATGATTAAGGGGATTTGGTTCACGAGGGCACGACTTCATTGCTTAAGAGAGGGAAATGGCAGTTACCGAGCTCTTCTAACACAGTAGGGTTGGCCAGTTAGCGTAGTGGATAGGGATTCAGTTTGAATAAATACCTGTATCCTGACTCTGATGTGCTGAAATAAGATAAGAAATTTATATTTTTATTGATAATGTGGAGCATATAATAAACACAGATAAATACCCAGGGTATATCCCTATTTATTGGATAAAGTGTGTTTAGATGTTGGAGTTCAATTAAAAGGCGTCTAGATACTGGAGCCAACTGTAACTGGATACCATGATCACTTGCTACTGACTTTAATGGAGGCTGTTATACCTGAACTATTGTTCATCTGTTGCCTTCTATAGGCCTGTGCATGTTTCTACTCAAACAAGCAGGTTTTGCACTTTGATACACTTAACATATTCCAGTCCTCACTTTAAAGCGACAGAGTCAATATTACGGAAATACAGAGTTTTTCAAAATGAACAAATTTCATTATGCACAATTTTACTAAGGAAATCAAAGTTTTCAATGTGGCCACCACCTGGAGCAAGGGCAGCATCAGTACAATAAGATAATTCCTCCCAGAATTGTATTGGCCTATCATAATCCACCGAGTTTTTCTTAGATGTTTTAAAGTCATCAAGGTTAGTGGGTAGCGGTGGAAAATAAATGACATCTTTTACATATCCCCACAAGATAAAATCATACACTGCTGGGCCTGATAATCTCTCAGGTTAAGCAGAAAGAAGCAAGGTCTCGGGCCCTAGTGTGACCAACATTACCAGAGGCAACAACAGCCGTACTACAGTGGAACACGTTTTGAAACTTAGAACATTCCTTTTTCAAATGGTCACTTAATCGTTCTATGAGGATGCTTGAAAACTGAAGCAGTGCTTCATAAAATGAGTTTGTTCTATTTGAATAACTGTACCATAAAGGTTAAATCCAGTCATACTAACGACTAAGATTCACCCTTGTGTTCCTTCGCAGGCATCCAGCAAGTGCCAAGTGGTACGACCGGAGGGACTCAGTTTTTATAGAGTTCTGCGTAGTGGATAGCAAAGATGTAAACGTCAGTTTTGATAAAACCAAGTTTATTTTCAGGTATGTATGCAACATAATGAGAGTACTTAATGTACCTGTTCCACACAAAGATGCACCAGAACATCTAGTTTTCACATTATTGCCACGTCTTCTGTACTTAAGTGTTTTTTGTTTGTTTGTTTTGTTTTCACAGTTGTGTTGGAGGAACGGACAATGTCAGACATGAAAACGAAATAGAACTGTTTGAAGCCATTGATGAAAATGTAAGTACAAAGTATAGCAGTTCTCCATCGACCTAAATGTTTCCTTGTTCACCATTTCTGTCCTGTACAAGCAGGAATCCAAACACAAGCGCACAGATAGATCAGTGTTGTGCTACTTACGGAAAGCACAGCCAGGGAAGTCATGGCCAAGGCTTACAAAAGAGAAGTCTCAGGTTGGTTGCGCACCGACAACACCACCAATGTGCACTTTTGGTAAATTTAAGGCTATGTCCACATGACTACAGATGTTTTCAAAAACACCCAAAAAAGTGTTTAAAAAAAATCTATGTCCGCATAAAACACCTTGACCGACTGTCATGTGCATTTTGGCCAGTCAGAAGCTTGTAAAAACTACCATAACTGACTTGGTCGCACATTATAAAGGCTCGTTCATAAATGTAGTAACATTTAGATGTGTGCATTATCATTCATATCTGTGCACACTTTCACGGAGCCCAGGAAACATCAAGGATGTATTTTAAATATCCCAGCCATCTACTGTTGCACGAAATAAAACCAACACCTGCAAGCCAAATAACTTCATGTTCTGTTTTTAAATAAGGTTTATAAACTTGACATTTTGGACATTTCTTATGACACAAACCAGTTTTAACCAGCTGTTTTACTCATCCACACTAACACTGAAGCCAGAGTTTAGAAAATTTCCCCAAATATCAAGTTTTGAGGACAAAACCCTGTTTACTTGTGGACGAGAGGCCCGAATACCTAGAACTGTTTCAATCGTTTTAATACAGTTATACACCGTTTAGTTATACAGTAATACATCCCTCATTTACCGAGGTTAGTTGGTTCCAGACCCAACCGTGATAAGTGAATTTTTGCAAAGTAGGATTCCTTATTTATAAATAAAATATTTTCATAGTTGGAGCGCAGAAAACCTGTTTAAGACCTACTAGATACGTTTTTTTAACATTAGAGCCCTTCTAGACATGAACTAACACTACTAAAGTCACCTTTACATTTGTATAACTCAGTATAGTAGACAATAATTAGCTGTTTAAGTCATAAGACTTATGGTCTTGTGTGTTGCTATAAATGCGTTCTGTAGGGGAGTAGAGAATGGAGTTCAGAGTTTAGTCGCATCATGCCATAATAGCCTGTGTTTTTCTTAGGGATTATTGTGCCTGTTGTGAGATAATTCAAACCAGCAAAAAAGTCTCTTTCCTGAGATCAAGTCTGGTGAGTGTGTTTCACCGAATGTTACACTAACTACGCTTGAAAATGCTTAAATTAGGCAAAACATTAGCTGTAAAAATGCATGTTTTTACTAATATATATTAAACCACAAAACAGCATGATTTATCAAAGTTTTTGAAAAACCATGAGTGAAGATTGAAGCTGCAAAATTTGAACCACAAAGTGGAGAGGGATGACTGTATATCTGTATTCATGTGGACGTGGCCTAAACGCATCTGACTGGTAGGATGACTTTTGATTGGGTGTGTCTCAACAGCTGAGGTGGCTCAGCGTCGACTTTAACAACTGGAAAGAGTGGGAAGACGACTCAGAAGAGGAAATGGGCAACTTTGATCAATTCTCAGATGTAAGCACTGAATGAGTGATGGTGAATTGCATCATGTGCAAAAAATTGTAAAGGCTTATACATGAAACAGCTGGAGATAAACTAGGGTAACAGCTTTCCTTAAAAGGTACAATCTAAATCCATAGTGACTCACGAAGAGAGGATAAGTGCACAGACACACAGTAGTCTTAGTACACCAGCACTGTTAATCTTTATTCAATTGCTTTTTTGTGTTTGTCTCATGTGACAATAGAATCCATTGAGGGATCATTGTCGCCATTTTAGAAGATAAAAAGTTGTTTTTGTCATGTCTCAACATGAATTATTTCTAATGACTTATGTGAAGCTGTAAGATAAGCACCGTCCATTGAGAGAAATTTCTAACAAGCAAAAGAATAATAATCAGCCATGGATGACAAAAGGTCTGCAAAATGCCTGTAAGAAGAAAAATACATTATATAAGAAATTAATAATTCAACAAACAAAAGTTGCTGAAATTATGTTAACATTTACAAGTTAAATATTTTGAGAATGTGCAAGAAAGAATATTATAAACAAATACTAGATAGGAATAAAAACAACATTAGAGCTACTTGGGGAATTCTGAACAGTATTATTAGGAAAGGCACAAGGAAAGCAGACTACCCTCAATACTTCACAGTTGAAAATATTAATAATGATGATGTAAGGGACGTAGCTGAGAAGTTTAATAACTACTTTGTAAATATTGGACCAAAGCTGGAAGAGGACATACCAAAATCCTGGAGGAATCACTGGAGCATCCAGTGGAGAAAGAGAAGGAGACTATAGACAGGAACCCTAACTCCATGTTTCTCACTGATGTGAGCAAAGAAGAAATCATTGACATTGTACATAAATGTAAAGCAAAAACATCAACTGATTGTAATGGAGTTGGAATGGAAACGATAAAAAATAAAAATGGTTATCAATGAGATCGCAGAACCGCTAACGCACATCAGCAATCTATCATTCCAGATGGGCAAATTCCCAGACAATTTTTGAAAACAGCTAAAATAGTTCCAATCTTGAAAAATGGTGATGAACATAATGTCACAAACTACCGACCAATTTCGTTATTACCTTAATTTTCCAAAACCATGGAAAAGTTATTCAAGCATAGGTTGGACAAATTCCTCAATAAGAATGACATTCTGGCGGACAGCCAATACGGGTACAGAGCTAATATTCCCACTTCTCTGGCACTGATTGAAATCACAGAGGAAATTATGAATGTTAAACAAAAGCTTTTGGTACAATCAATCACAACATCCTAACTACAAAATTGGAAAGGTATGGGTTAGTTCTGAACTGGGTTACAAGCTACCTTGCAAACAGGAAAAAATGTGAAGCTAGGAGAATATGCATCTACAAATTTAGATATATTATGTGGCGTACCACAAGGGTCAATTTTGGGACCGAAATTATTTAAACTGTACATTAATGACATCTGCAAAGTGACAAAACACCTAAAGCTAGTACTATTTGCAGATGATACCACCGCTTTTTGCTCTGGAGAAAACACACAAGAGCTAATAAGAAAAGTTTCAGAGGAAATGATTACTCTAAAAAGATGGTTTGACAAAAACAGATTATCCTTGAATCTAAGTAAAACAAAAATTATACTATTTGGGAATATCAGAAGAGATACTTGTGAGGAAATACAAATTGACGGGGAGGGAATTGAACGGGTGAATGAACATAAGTTTTTGGGCATCATAATTGATGACAGAATGAGCTGGAAACCTCACATCAAAAACATACAA
Source organism: Oostethus manadensis (assembly GCA_024372805.1). Classification (NCBI taxonomy): domain Eukaryota; kingdom Metazoa; phylum Chordata; class Actinopteri; order Syngnathiformes; family Syngnathidae; genus Oostethus; species Oostethus manadensis. Next base: position 66,147 of record QODF01000170.1, read on the forward strand.
CATAAAGTAGTAAGAAATACTTCAATACTGAATAAAATAAAATTTGTCCTGGATCAAAAATCACTTTAAACTTTCTATTGTTCTCTGGCGTTACCATATCTAACTTATTGTGTGGAGATATGGAGAAATAACTACAAAAGTACACTTCACTCACTTGATGTACTGCAAAAAAGATCAATTAGGATAAATCATAACACAGCGTACAGAGAACATACAAATACACTTTTTCAAAAATCACAATTGTTAAAATTTGCTGATCTGGTAAACCTTCAAACCGCTAAAATGATGCATAAAGCAAACAACAACCAGTTAACAAAGAATGTCATACAACTTTTCTCAACAAGAGAGGAGAAAAATGATCTTAGGAATAAACTAAACTTAAAACACAAATATGCAAGAACAACACTAAAAACATTTAGTACTTTTGTATGTGGAATCAAACTGTGGAACGGATTAAGTAAAGAAGTAAAACAATGCTCTACAATGAGTGACTTCAAGAAACATTACAAACAGTTGATGTTTACAAAATACAAAGAAGACTGGTGAATTATTGTGTACATCCAAGGCCATACTACTACATTCCTTGGAGAGTCAATTTTCTGTCTGTTGACTGTCAATGCTATGTTTGTTACTATCACCTTATACCTATACTAAGAACTTTCATTCCTAGTAAAAACATTGTCTGTACAACAACAACATTGTGTTACAATTGTTATACACCACTCATCAATATTTTACTATTATCATTTATTCTGAATATCATTCATCAGGACGGCAGTATAATTTACTTACCATGACAAGGACTACTATCTAACACACTGTCACATTACCTTACTTATGCATACAAACTTAGTAACTGCAGGAAGTTCACAAATATATTGAAATCGGGGAGAGCCTACCAGGGTAGGATTTAATAAGCTTCGCTTCTTCCTGCTCCTTTTGGACATTTAGAACTGTCGATTGTATTAAGTGATGTATTCCAATGTAATTTACATGCATGTTCAAATAAAATTAAACCATTACCTTTAAACCATTACCAATTATTTTCTTTTGCTATTACAGATGATGAATAACATGGGAGGTGGTGATTTTCAACCGGATCTAGACGGTGATGAAGATGTAAGAATCCTTGTCTTGTTTTCACAAGCTTCACTCATGAGATCTGTATATCTCTTTTTGTGGGTGATTTGCTTGTTCTTGTATAACCACCTTTTTTGTTTCTTCAGGATGACACTGCAGACAGTGATGATGAAAGTAAGAAATCTTTACCTACCTGTCACACAGTCATTTAATTATAAGTGATTGTGGAATGAAATACTGAAATTGTTTGCTGTACTTTCAGAAATGCCCGATTTGGAATAGAGGGACTGATACTCTGCAAATAACAGAAGGCCAGCGTGAAAAGGAAGCAAATGAAATCTACACTTTGTATTTGAAGGCAGTAAAAAACTAGTGTACAGCCAGCAGCCATATTTAAATGCATAACCTCTGCTCCAAGCTCCTGCCCGTCAGTCTAGTGAAGGTTGATATGCATGGTATATTGTACAGAGCAGTTATCTCCACTTCCATTTGTTGTACTGTACCTGTCAGGTATCTTGCTCTACTGTAATATTACCAACAAAGCAAATATTATTGAAAGGAAAGCTTGTTTTCAATTGAGCAATATGTGTTAGAGATTGGCATTAACAGAATTGTGGTTTATTGAAATTAGGCACACCCTTTTCCATTGTTGTCGTTTTATGTTGGCAAAAATAGTGTAGTTTCATCTTTAAAAAAGACAATTAGAAGGGGTCCCTCTAAAGCCTTTAGTATAAGGTACCCAGGAAGCCGGTGTTTTTGTTTCTATAGCTTCAATCTCCAGCTTACATGTTTCCATTTATTACTTGTTTAAATTCTATATAATTGGTGTATTCTGAAATCATTACAGAAATATTTGCATCTGTTAAATAACCATTGACTTAATTACTGTCAGTGGAGTTCATCCATTTGATTATTACTGTTCACCTCTAACATACCAACTTGCACACTCTGCCTGCAGGAGCAAGTTGAAAAGATTTGCAGCAAGCTTGAATCTTAGTTGAGCTTCAACATCGCATGACTTCTTGCTCTCCCCTAGGTTCTCTGCTCCCCCTCCAATACAGAACAGAGTGTTGGAGAGATGCTGTGATGTGTAATGACCAAATTCTATTACAATTTCAACAAAATGTATGGAGATGACATAATTTTGAATTACAATGAACATTCTTTTTTTTATTGTCAACATATTTCTAATAAACAGTTGAAGAAATGCTAAATATTTTTTACATTTTACTCAGTCGCACTGCAAATTGGATAGGCTACTTTGATTTAGTTTAGTCTGCTAAAAAGAATTAAGTTGGTGTCTTAGATTTGATTTGCTCAAATGTGACCAATATCCTGCTTGAAAGTTGCGAGCTGGGTTTCCGCCGATTTCTTTGCTATCACGTGTAGTTTAGTGACATTAATATTGGTAAGCGTTTATAAAAGGGGCCGTACGTTAGTGTCTAAAGCCGGCGCTTGGACCCAGAAACGTCGAGGCTCCGTCATCAACCGTACTTCCTCTTTATGGTTTGATTTCGTTCTTCAGTCCAGCTCAGAAAAATGCAGGCAACGTTTCCCGTCTCCATTCGGAAGTACGTTGAAATAAAAGTGACTATTTACTAGTTTAGAGTACATGGTAAGTGCCACCGAAAAAGACTACTGCGGTTGGTTAATGACTTATCTACTCATTGTCAAAGACATTCTCATTAAGTGTTATGAAATACGTGGTTATTAAAACGTATTGAAAAGAATGCCGGAGCAATTTGGCTTTGACAAGTACTACTTTGAAGTAATTGTAGCCACTAGCAGTGACGATATGTGACGTGTAGCTTGTTGGTAATTGTGTGACCTGGCTATTGAAGCTCAGTACGGTATTTTATTTTGAAGAAATGTCTTTATTTGACCGGATGTGTGTGGCTATTGTGGAGACGCTCACACCGCTTCTGTTCGCTCTCCTGTGTGATCATGACTCCACCGCACCACACCAGCCATGTTTGCTAATTTAAAACCCAAAGGTTAGGGAAGAGTTATTTATCGAGTGCCGTCTCTGCTTTGATTTCTATCAAGGCGAAGGCTGCGAGGACACCTGTGCCTTCCAAGATAAGCGGAAAGAAAGGTACGGTACTTCTCAGTTGAAATATCAACCGAAGTTCAGTCGGCGCAGTGTGTGATGGATGATGCGCTACTAAAACCGCCCGTGTGCGTACAGCGTAAACAATGTAACTTCATCTGGCTGCTAGTTAACGTTAGCCCACGAACAAAAGGCAGCACGCACCCTGCTGTTAACAGGCGAGTTGAGTGTCGTTAGCCTTTAATAACACTCCGTGTGACATTCTTACATAGTTATATCAATTACTGCTGGTTATCGTGGATACCAAGCGGCGTGTTTGCGGTGCTTGATGCCGGGCTGTTTGCTATCATCGCAGCTCTGAGCTCTTGACTCTCAATGATGCTATCGGTTAGCCTATTTTGCTAGCTAGCATTGGGTCGCTAGGTTCCATTGTGACGATTTAGCATAACCTTGGAGTTGATGGGGGATATTTCTTTCTCGGTTGTGAATGGACACAAGTCACCCGTTTTCTTTCCGACTTGAACTTTTATTGAGAATTTATGAGAAAGGACTAGTATTGCGCGGGTGTGAATTGTTTTTGTCAGAATAGAGCTAGCGCCGCTTAGCTAACGCGGCGCTCGTAATGGCCTCGTTGAATTAGGAAATCAAGTATTAGAGGGTTACTTTAATGTTGTGAAGGCGTATGGTGTAGTTATATAAATCTTTTGAGTTTACGTAGCAGTGCTCACCCTTCAGTCGTGAAATGACAGAGGTAATGTGATGTGTCTGCTTTTACCTTCGAGTCTGTATACGTATTTAGCAACCTCATCAACCGTAATGATGGACCTTTTTTAGTCCACTCTTCCGCTGGGCCTCGCTGGCATCTTCATCGCTGTAGCTGGCTGCGACATTTTGACGCTTGTCGTTGGAGCAAAATGGTGCAGCCAACAGGCGACACTTGCGAAGTTTATTACGAAATGAACTGAAATAAATTACATTAAATGAGAATCAGAATAATGGGGGATATACGCGTGCTTAGTTGGGTCTTGTTCCCTTACTTTGACGAAGAAGAGTAAAGTGTGATTCTTAAACATGCGTTAATGTGTTTTTTTAATAGATGGAGGCAAATAATCATTTCAACTATGGCACCCATTCCTCGGCAAACTCAGGACTGAAACTTTCCTCAGGGGATTCTCTTTATACTAATGGCTCCTCCGTGAGTTTTCCTCAGCAAGGAAAGAGTGGGTATTTTTTTTAATATATATTACAATCAACACTCAGAAATTGTTATCTGAAATATGTAAATGCTAATTTGCCTCATTTGGTTGACAGATATGAATGGCGAAATGAATGTGAATGGCGTCACTACTGTACTTGGGTCTGGTGCACCTGGTTCTCAACCATCTTCCGGTCCTTACCCGCACATCAGCAGCCACCACCAGAGCAACACGGGTTACCTATGGGGGGGACAGCCTCAGTACAGTCTAACCTTGGCCCCTTCTCCTGGCCATGGCTTGCATCAAAAGCAGCCTGCACCAGGGATGATGCAGCCTCTGTCACAACCTCATTTCCAGGCTCATGGACAGTACCAACTCAATGGGGATATGGCACGTCCCCAGCATCCGCCTGTGGCAGGCCCATCAAACATGCCCCCTAGTGGCAGTCAGTTCTGGAACAGGAGCAGCCCAGGTCCACAAACAGTTAGTTTCACTTCCCGCAGTATGTATGGTACCTTGCAGAGTCCGTCACATTGTGGAATTTCTCCATCACCACTTAACCAGCAGCAAGCGTCTCCTCTGTCGCAACAGCACCTCCATTCCCACCAGCGGCCGCCCCATCTCCTCCCGCAGCACCAGCAACCACAACATTATGGTGTGATGCCAAATGGGATGCCCTACTATCAGCAGACGCACACATCTCTGCCATCACCTCAGCATCCAAAGCAATTGACACCTCAAGGTCAGATTATGCTCCCGGTAGCCCAGAATTTTACACCCCCACGTGACACAGAGGGGGCACCCTCAGGAGCCATGACACCCTCATCAACTGTGCAGGAGAGTGTCTCTCTCAGGGGCGGGGAAAAGACACCCCATGCTAGCAATGTGTCTTCTTCCATGCAAGGTGACCTCTTAACACAGATTAGTTTCTCTTAGTTTTCTCCCCCATTTATCCTGTTTTCTTTTTGCCATTGCCTGTCATACTGACAAGTGTTACTTGTATTGCTAAACTATCTTGTGTGGTATTTTTGCTGCTTATCATTTTAAGCAAAATGTCTCATGGATTTGGAGCAGGGCTTTAGTTCCATTCTTACAAGCTGTGCTTAACCAGCAGGTGACACTGTTAGAGAAAAATGTGCCATTGCTAACCATAGAGTGTTTGGTGTTGTCCATTTTTATTATCACACAATTTTTCTCTGATTCAATTTTGTATTTTCCTCAGGGAATACAAGGGAGGAAAACGAGGCAAACGCATCCCACAATCGCACGGAGGAAACACCTGTTGCTCAAAGGACACCCATCTCTTCTTCAGCTTACATCAGACATACAAGTGATCATCCTAGTTCTGAAAAGCCAATGGCTCAGCAGCCAGAAGTTGTCAAAGGGCCTGCAGCAAGCACACCTCCTCTGAAAACGCATCCTGCATCTTTATCTTCTTCGACAGCTTCTCAGAATAAGGTTTTAACACTTTCTAAAGTGTCTCAAGCTCCAGTTCTTGTCTCTTCTACAGCTTCCCCTGCGTCCACTATTGCTGTGTACCCTGATGTTAAGTCTACTTCACCTCAAACGTCAACTCCCATGCATTCCCCACCCCTAATGGGGCACGACCAGAAGTCTCTTGCTCCAACTGCGGCAGAGATGATTCTTCCTGGTTCTAAACATCTTCTAGCGGTGTCCTCATCCTCACCTGCCACCCATCCAAAATTTTGCACACCTCCAGGCTTGACTGAAAGTTCAACATCTGATATTTCGAGACCTCCATCGGCTTCTTCATCTCTGTCTGAGTCTCAAATGCAACATTCAGTTTCTGGACCACTTACAGCTGGCCTATCACCTGCCATTATCTCCCCATCTTCTTACTCTGGGTCTACACCCATCTTATCTCTTCAACAAATGGTTCAAGGCTCCACCCTTTCCCTGATGCCTGCTCCAAAATCAAACTCATCAATTTCTGATACATCAGGTAGTGTTCATTCTTCAATAGCATCACCATCAGGAAGGTTGTCTCCTGGCATGTTATCGGGTGGTAATAAACCTGCACTCATGCCCCAGCATGACTCCATGCACACTGCTCTTGTGGTTGGCGCTGGTGGAGCCATTGCCTCCGCTGTATTATTGCCACCACAGGGGCACAATTCACCCTCCTTATCTGCCCATGAGAGCCCCTCAGTCAGACCCCTTTCTGCCCTACCTCTGTTAGCCACTCAAGCCTCCAGGACTGCGCCTGTTTCCTTTCCTCCTGCCTTGATGACTGTGCCTCCTGCAGCATCTTCTGAAGTGGTCGACAATTCTGACTCTGTGGAGCATCCTATAAGTTCCATTCCTGTCAGTGTGCTAAATCAGGTGCCAGAGCACATTTGTCATAGCAACACAAGGAAAGCCTTAGCACGTGAAAAAGGCACAAAGGCAGAAGAGTGTCCCCCTCAGCTTGAGGCACACAAAGATACTGACCCTCACAAATCATCCGATCTTCCAGGACAACCATTGCAGACGGAGCAACAGTCCAGCAATATGCAGCAAGAGCCCATGTCCACTGGAAATGTTTGTGATGTACTGAAGGCAGAGCAAGCTCTTTGCCCCAGTGCCGAACGCCAGACAGTTGAAACAAGTTTTGAACACTCTTCACATACTGGCTCCCATTATGGCAGCAACTCGGCTAGCAGCACGCCGACAAGAATCCATATAAGCTCCTTCTTGGATATGTCCGGCAACAGCTCACGCATACATTGCTCCAGCAGCTTTGGCGACAGTGTTCACCTGGGCAACGACACTTCTCGGTTTGCCAGTACTTCACATACTGATGAACAGTCTTCTGTATATGACACAACTAGAGATGGCGGCTCCATTGTGGATTACTCTAGAGAAGACACGCTGGACTCCACCCGTGAGCTAGAGCTATCTGGGTCAGGGCAATCCTTCCTGGTCTCTTCCCTAAACAGTACTGCATTTGGGGCATCCCATCTATGTTATGAAGGTACTTTCTGGAATTATAATTAAAGCATAAGAAATATAACTATAGCTTGCTAATTTCTCATTCATTGAAGTTCACATAATTTTTCAACGCTGCTGTTGTATGCTCTGGTAGGTCATGATACACCAGACTCTGGAGCAATTCGCAGAACAAACATGGCAATCGAGACCATGACTTCACCAAGTTTCAGAAAGAGAGATGAGAACTTCATCGCGTTCAGTACCCCAGCACAGAGCCCCAGTGTACACCCACTACAGCCAGTCTCTGATCAGGTTTTGTCAGCCACTGCAGGACTTCTGAAAAACCCAGAAAAAGCTGGTAAACCTCATTCTCCAAAAGCATTATGGATGAGAAAATCAGGTACTAGCCCTTTTTGGTTTTGACGTTTTAGATAAGCATCAGATATAATTTGCATATTCCCTCTTATCTTTTTAAGCTCCTGAAGAGGCCAAGAGAAAGCACCGCATTCGAACCCCAAAAGTGGAGAAGAGCAAGGCTGAAGAGGAGAGTGACAACAATGGTGTTGCAGACAAGGGGAGGAGGAGGAGAAGGTGGGTACCTGTCAAAGAAACACCAGACAAATGCGAACAGACTGGGCCTACGTCTGAGGAGATAGATTCCATCACAGCCACAATTGATGCAGTTCTTGCAAATCCCTCCGCCATCAACTCGCCTTTTGACAAACCCAAAATGAAAAGGGCCAGAAAACAGGGCCAAGTTGGAAAGGATATGAAATCAGAGAAACAAGATGCTCTAACTGCCAGTGATGCCGATGACAATGAAGATGAAAGTTCCACAGCGGGTAAAGATATAAAGACCCCTTCTAAGATCAGTATATATACAGCTCAGTATAGCAGTCCAATCTTGAGCCTGTGTGTGTTTTTCAACAGGTGAATCTCACAGGAGGAGGGTGGCCACGGAGCAGCAGGTCCAGTTTCCTCTGATGCATGGGTAAAAGACATGCTTACAAAATATTTTACAGTGTATTTTCCTCAAAATAACTACTGCTTTCTGCTTTTTGGTCTTTACGTGCTGTCTGCATTTTACCGCAAGGGGATCAAGCCATGTTATCATGTCCTACAATGACATTCAAACACCTTTGACGTTGATGTAATAAAGCTCTCTTGATGACAGATGGAAAAGAGAGATTCGTGTTAAGAAGTTGGATAACCGCATGAAGGGCGAAACCTGGTATTACACACCTTGTGGAAGGAGAATGAAGCAGTTTCCTGAAATTATTAAGGTAGTACTTTTGAACTCGACTCAAAGGCATTTGTAAGTGTTGTGATTATACTGACAGGCATTAATGGTCACATCCTTTTAATTTCCTTTTTTCAGTACCTGAAGAAACACCAGGACAATGTTGTCACCAGAGAACACTTCAGCTTCAGCCCACGCATGCCTGTTGGGGATTTCTATGAAGAAAGAGAGAGTCCTGAGGTTATTAACTTTACATATGAAATTCCTGAAAGAATATAAAAATGCGGACACTTTGTTCTTTATGATGTGTGGCAGGGTATGAAGTGGTTTCTCTTGGCTAATGAGGAGATTCCCTCTATGATCATGGCCATTACTGGCAGACGAGGTCGACCCCCAAATCCTGACAAACCAAGCAGGGCTCGTGGTCTGAAGACAGGGCAGGTCCGCCGGCCTGGTAGACCCCCCAAAGTCAATATGACTGACTTCCTTAGTAAAGTTGATGCCAAGCTGTTAAAGAGACTTGAGTCAAAGGGTGAGTGACTGTGATGATTACTGGAGGGCAAGGAATGTAATGGGGATGTTGTTATATAGCACTGGCCTGGTGCAGAGAGCCCATTTGTACTTTGAGGCGTACCTTTTATATTCCATTATTTTAGAAGCGCTTACGGAGGAAGAAAAGGAGAAAATGTCAAAAATCAAGAAGAAGATAAAGAGGAAGGTATGCACTTAAAATAGTTTATGATGTTAATCTGATGTGTAGTTGTAATGTCTCCTTCTGATTTTTATTTTAATCGCTCAGGCCAGAATGAAGAGAATGGAGGATGTTAAGATGAAGAAAATAAGAGAAGAAAAAAAGAGAGCGAAGGTATTGCGCAAAATAATCATTACCATCCTTTACATCACTGCTTACTCACTACCACCTGTTTCTCCTGCAACAGCAAGAGACCCAGAATCCAGAGGTGAAAGCTTGTCCCCTAGACCTGTCAGCCCCACAGCTCACTGAGCCTGCATCACAGTCTGTGGCGGAGTCCAGGAAGCCAGGTCGACGAAGGTCTGTCAAGGTTGAAGCAGTGACTCCAACCCAGCAGACAGATGAAGAGAGACTAGCCCAGGGCAAGAGAGTACTGAGTGCTCGCAGTAAAGCAAAGGCTCTGGCCAAGGCCCAGGCTGAGGCAGAGGCAGCAGCTCGGGCTGCCCTGGCAGCGAAAAGAGCCGCGGAGAGGCGAGCACAGACCCAGAGGCGACTGGAGGAACGCAAGAGACAGCAGCTCATAGCAGAAGAGCTGAGGAAACCCACTGAAGACATGTGTCTTACTGACCAAAAAGTGAGTTTTTACTTTTATTCAAAAGATTTGATTCCAAATCTCAATGAGTTAATGTCCTTTCCTCTCTCTTGTAGCCATTGCCAGAGCTGTCCCGTGTGCCTGGTGTGGTTCTCTCTGGCACAGCCTTTGCTCACTGCCTAGCTGTGGTCGAATTTCTTCATGGATATGGGAAACTGATTGGTTTCAGTGTACCAAAGGACATCCCCAGTCTGGCTACTCTACAGGAGGGTCTACTTGGCTTGGGTGAAAGCCAGGGGGAGGTTCAAGATCTGCTCATAAAGTTAATGGAGGCTGCACTTCGTGATCCCGGCCTGCCATCATATTATCAGGTGTGCAAAATATAATTCTGACTTGTTTCTCTGTCTATGCAATGCGAATTCTGAAGTCAGTAAGATCTTTTTTTCCACTGTTAATCAACAGTCAGTAAAGATTCTTGGCGATAAGCTGGTTGAGCTCCAGCTGACCCGCAGCACAGTTTCTGAAGTTCTCCGCATCTTTTTGGAATCTCATGGCTATGAGACGGAGGTGTGCAACATACTGAGGACCAAAACCTTTCATGCCTTGTCACCTGAAACCAAGGCAGCTGTGTTGGGTTTTGTGGTGGAGGAGCTCAATGGAAGCAACATTGTAACAAGGTTTGAACAGGAGCTTTTCCTTTACATCAAATTTGTATTTGGCAACAAACGGTTCTCACATCTGCATTGTTTTTTATTTCAGTGACATTGACAACACACTGGAAAACATGTCAAACTACAGGAAGAACAAGTGGATTATTGAGGGCAAATTGCGCAAGTAAGATTCATGTTTTTACATGTTACATTAAGTAAATGTGGTAGATGATCATACATTAAGGGTTTTTTGAGATTTATTTTTCTCTTTACTTTCTCTCAGACTAAAGGCTGCACTGGCACGTCGGACAGGACGCTCAGAAGAACAACTTTGTTTAGAGGAAAGACGACGCAGTGCTCGTGTGGCTGAAGAGGATAACCTAATTCTGGAAGACAGTGTTATCTCAGAGAGAAGCAGTCGTCGTGGTCGCAAAGAAGACTCTAAACTCAGTGATGTATGTATCTGCTGTAACTGCATGGGCTAGAAATAAAAAACTTATTTCAAGCTTTGGATACCTTCTACAGAGTGAAAGCCCTACCAATGCCAGCATTCCTGAGCTTGAGAGGCAGATAGACAAGCTAACTAAGGTAAGACATGCTTTTCTCACACAAGTCTTTGTTGCATTTGGTGAAATAATCCTTTACCTTTGGCCATCTTCAGCGACAAACTTTCTTCCGGAAAAAGCTGCTTCAGTCGTCTCATTCCATGCGGTCTGTAATGTTGGGACAGGACAGGTACAGACGAAGATACTTAGCTCTCCCTCATCTTGGAGGAGTTCTAGTTGAGGGTCCAGAGGAGCTTTTGAGTGAGTCTGAATAAACATGTTGAATTGACAATAGGTTTTAAACAAATTGCTGACTTTTTCGCCCCAATATTTTCTGTTGTGTTACAGCTTCAGGAGACGTGGTTATAGCAGAAGTGCCGGTCACTTTGGTCAAAAAGGAGTCCAAAATAGAAGCGATGTCTATCAAAACAGAAGACACTCCAATAGCCACCACTCCTCCTTATACTTTGCCTTCCTCGCCTTCCTCTGCTACTCCTCAAGCCCCGACATTATCCCCAGAAGAAGACCCCCTCCCTGGTACAGCCTCCCTCATGAGTAGCCAAAGAGGACGAGGACGGCCACGAAAAATCAAACCTGAGGTGGAGCTCCATCTCCGCACTGCAAAAATCCGCCGCCAGCGTCGAAGTAGCATCAGGTCAGGGGGTGAGGATAGGCCGGGGTCTCCAGTTAGCGCCTGTACACAAGATCTTTCGCAGACAGCTTTCCTGAATTGGCTCAGCCAATCAAGACATGCAGTGCCCAGTGACACTTACTCGGCAGAGCCTCTAGAGGGCAGTCAACCAGAAGAAAATGTGAAGGATTCGGAAGAGAAGCAAGGCCAGTGGTTCACCATGCTTCCCGATCAACCATGTGCTGACAACTGTCTACCCCCTAAATCCCCCTCTCAGGTCCAGAGTACATCAAGCACACATGCTGCTCCACTCATGCAGGTTTGATGCTGTTTTAAGAATTAACCATAACTTTGAAAATGTTTAATAATGCAATATACACTGCACTTTATCAACAATTTCTCTCCATCCTTCAGTTGGATCCACCATTTACTTCGCTTGGTGACACTCCTGCTGACCCAGAGAGAGAGACTGGTACAGAGGAAGTACCCTCAACATCAACCGTTCCTGATTGTAAGCCTCCACCCCTTTGTGCTGCAAATCGAGCTGCGACCACCCCCGCCAGACCAGGTCGCAGGCGAAGGAGAGGCAGCAGAGGCAGTAGCCCCGCCCGCAGGGGGCCACGTGGGGCCGCAGCCAAGCGCAGAGGTCGCCCTGCCACATCGTCATTCCAAGACCTTGAGAAGCAATACTTTACGCAACTGGTGGTCAAGCCCATCCCGGCATGTAAGTAGGTCACACTTGAAATGTGTGTATTGAGAGTCAACTTCGCCACTAATGAAGATCAGCATCCGCGGCCATTTGTCGACCATAATACTTTTTCATTTGCAGCAATGGTGCGTGGCTGGTGGTGGATCAAGGATTCAGAAGAACTGTTCAGTACTCTGCAAGCTCTTCATCCACGTGGCGTCAGAGAAAAAATACTTCATAAACACCTGGCCAAACACATGGAGAGCCTAAGGGAGATGTGCACCAAGCCCCTCAACGGTGAGCAAAAATATAATCTTAAAACCGTAAAAAAATTAAAAGTCTCTGAACTGTTGAATTCCCCAAATACTCTCTTCTGTTAGATCCTATATTTGAGCTGAAGGAAGAGAGGAAGGAGGTGCTATTAGAGGCTCTGCAACAGCCTTGGCAAGTGCAGGAAAAAGCAATGGAGACTGACATCAATGCCCTTCAGTGGGTGGAAGACTTGGAGCAGCGGGTCATGTCTTCTGACCTTCATCTGAAGGTAAGTAATGAACAATGAGAACATTGCACTTTAAAGAATACAAGCAATTCAAAGATACTTGAATAACACACAATAAATACTGTAATTCCCGGTGTATACGCCACACCCACTAATTTTAAAGGAAACTCAAGATTTGTAAGCCTCATATGCACGTCATAAAATTGGATATTTAATGTACAGAAAAATGATTATAACTTTTAAAGAAATATTTTTTCCAAAGAGTGCCTGCCAGGCATTGGGGCGACACGGCTATTTTCACTGTGCGGAATAGTGCATATAACATAAATACATCATAGGTAGATACGTACTTTTATTCATCTCATCTCATCAAGAGAAATTTAAATAGCAGTAGCCTACCAGAAAAGTCATTCGTAACTCTCCTCTTGGGAACTAAAGCCAGCAAAGTCTTTCTCTTCCGTGTCAAAATTGAACAGCGTGATAATTCCTTTACACGTCATCTGTCGCTCTCTCTTTTGGTGTCACTCCATGTCCTCCTGCATTAGTCCAAGCCTTCCGAAACCTTGACGTGCCTTTACGAAGATTGTTTTTTCTGCTCCACACAAAACTTTGGCTTCACATAGTTACTTCTCCTGACAGCCAAATCCATCGCCTCTAACTTGTATGTTGTAGTATTACATCTACATTCCGGTTTAGTAGGTGGCAGTATGCAGCTAAATTTTGTTAAATGCGCCCCCAAGACGACCGCATCTACATCCGTGCGCCTATACTTAGCAACTTTATTCATCTAGTAGAGAAGAACACAGCATTTTTGTTTGTTTTATAGGGTTTATTGTGTCTGTATTTCTGTTGATGTATACTGTATATACATGAGCGGATATGACATGTACTCCTGTCCCACTATGTACATTGTGTAACATAAGAACCACGGTACATTGGTTCCAGGCATACTATGGTTTGCCTTTTTGGGTCGTCATGCAGGTATGTGTCAACAATGTGATTGCAGCACAAATTGCAATATGTCCCCTTTTTTTGTTTTCAACATAACAAGCTTTGAAATATTTGTGTCTTTTAGTATGTGTATAGAGTTTATTGAATAATTCCAAATACAACGTTTTTCTATTTGATTTTTGTATAAATTGTACTTGTTGGCGCTCACTGTAGACAGCAGTGTGTGCGCTTTACCGGCTCCACTCAGCTTGAGCGACAGGGTTAGAAAACGCAGAGAAAGGTGGCTTCTCTTGTTTTTTTCCCCTAAATTTACTTTTGCTGTGATGGACGACCTCAGTAATAGTGTTTTCTGAAATACGTATTCAAACGATTAGTAGTACTTCTGAAGTGTAGGACATGTCACAAGATTACAACATACCAACACACCAAGAATAATGGGAAATGTAGTTTTTAGCCATAAATTAGCCGCACCGGTGTATAAGTCGCTACTTTTTTTTAATCAGACTTTGTACCCAGCGACTTATACACCGGAAATTATGGTACTGTTGTTCTTTTGGTTCTCTTTAAGGCTCCTCCTCAGAATATAGTCAGTGACGCTGAGCCTAACACTGACGTACCAGCAATGGACTTTCAGGTATTAAAATAAAGATGTCTACTTCCACAACACACACGCAGCAGATGTGGCTAACATGGAATAACTCTCTTCTCATTTAAGCCCTACACAATCCCAGAGGCAGACTCCACCCGTGAAGACCTCCAGTACTACGAACATGATGCCGACCCCCGTGATGACTGGATAGTACGAACCAAGAAGGAGTGGTCCGGCCTGCCTCGCATTGCCACACACCCGCTTGACTTGGCTGTGCTACGCCTTGCCAATCTTGAGCGGAACATTGAAAGACGCTACCTCAAAGAGCCACTCTGGAACCCAGCTGAGGTGATGCGCCTTGCTCCTCTTACGCCAACCCCGGGAGAAGAGCAACCCATGGATGTCATCAGGTGGGGAGAACAGCCTTTGTGTACACTCCACTGGAGGATCTTATTTGTGTGTCTAATGTTACATCTGATATGCTGCTGTTTCTCTCCTGCTCCAGTCTGGAAAGTGAGATCACCTCAAGGCTCAGAACATGGAGGCAGGCTCTAGATCGCTGCCGCAGTGCCCCTCAGCTGTGTCTGTGTCTGCTGCAGCTGGAGAAAGCGATTGCTTGGGAGAGATCTGTGACTAAAGTGGTAAGAATGTTCACAGGTATTCAACTTGAACCTCAGGAGTATTTGTTGGCCTTCCTTTACAATTGATCATGACGCTTTTTCTAGACATGCCAGGTGTGCAGGAAAGGCGATAACGACGAGTGTCTGCTGCTGTGTGATGGCTGCGATCGGGGCTGTCACATGTACTGCCTGAGGCCGAAAATCACCCAGGTGCCTGAGGGTGACTGGTTTTGTCCAACCTGTGTTGCTAAGGTCAGATCAAGAAAAAGAAGCAGCTCCATGCCAGATTGTGCCATTTGCAGTAGTTGCTTCCCAGCAGATTGTTCCTCCTTTTCATTCTTCTTACAGAATGAAAGCCAGCCAGCACACTCCAAAAAGAGGACCAGGGTGAAAAAGAAGAGATATGAAGAAAACAGCTCCGATGATGACACAACCCCACGACGGAGCTCAGGCATGGCAACACGCCACAAGGAGGCTGCGGCGGCGGCGACGACGACAACGGTGGTGGCATCCGCAGCATCATTGTCCTCGCGTAGCTCAGCAGAAGGAGGGGCTGCCAAACGACGTCGCATGACCACCCGTAACCAGCCGGACCTCACCTTCTGCGAGTTAGTCTCCACCCAGCCTTGTTTTTTTTTATGGTCTTCTTTTTTTGTGTGTGTTTGTGTGTTATTCAATTGATTTCCTCCTAGGATCATCCTAATGGAGATGGAGGCTCATGCTGACGCATGGCCGTTCCTTGAGCCTGTTAATCCACGCCTGGTGCCAGGGTATCGCCGTATTGTCAAAAACCCCATGGACTTCCTCACAATGAGAGAAAGGCTTCTGCAGGGAGGGTAAGGCTGGCTCATCCACAGGTCTTGCATGTTTCGTATAATGTCCCACTTGTTAATGTCAGTCAATAATGTGTCCCAGGTATTGCAGCTGTGAGGAGTTTGCTGCAGACGCTCAGCTGGTCTTCAACAACTGTGAGCTGTTCAATGAGGACACATCAGAGGTGGGGATGGCGGGACACTCCATGAGGCGCTTTTTTGAGAGCCGCTGGGCTGAGTTCTACGCAAACAAGGACAAATAGAAGCCGGCAACATTCCTCCTGGTAGTAGAAGTAATGACTATTGGTGCTTTCACCAACCCTTTGGTTACTGCAAAGACTGTCAGGAGGCTCCTCCAGCTATGTGTTTTTTAGCTGTAAAGGTATATCTGTATAGAGTTGGGTATTTCTGTTGTTGTTGTCTTCGCTGGCCTCATCCTAAGGCCTGCATCCGAACTGACTTGAACTTGTTCTTGTTCCCAAGCACCATCCCTTTCCTTTTCTGGCTCCTCACCTCATCTCCTGTTTGTGCCACACCCTTTTCACAAGCCCCGAGTTGTAGTGAGATATTGGGTCAAACCCCTTCTGTGGCGATGACTGTCTCAGGCCCCAAATTTTTCACCACTTTTTTTTTTGCAGCCAAGCGACTGCGTATTGTACCTGCTTAACAACCCACAACAAACACATTGGATCAACTCGTTAAAAAAAGAGCTTGTCCATTTCCTACCTGTTTAACAAAACTAATACCTTACACCGAAACAAGTTTTGCTCAGTATATTCGTATTATATATTCTATATAAATAAATATAAAAAATAGCTGGGATTATTTAATAGAAATAGCTTGTAGTGATTGTACAGATGACCTCATAGACTTGTTTAGCAAATTTATGAAAATGGCCAGTTCACCTAAAAAATATGGCTTCTTGGGTAGACTTTGTATAACCTCCACTTAGTCTTGCACGCACACACTCATTTAACGCAGCTGCTGCTGTGTCAAACACTGGAGGATACTTGATGTTAGTCACTCCATGTGTGTTTCACTGTAGAGTGAAGATTACTGTAGAGTGAAGAAGCAGCAGCCAGTTGTACACAGTTTGTATATGACTGTGCTCCCTGCTCCACCTGGGTTATCTTTTGTAGAGGCGACACGTAACGCTTGTGACATTGTGTGTGTAAAATATACTTGTTACAAAGACTTGAGAATATCTTTCACATCTAACATACGTACTGTACAGGAATTGCAAATGAGTTGGAAGCACTGGCTACATTCCCACCTGGTTACATTCCTTTTTTTTTTTTTTAAGTCTCAATTTTTTTGTGCTGTACATGGGCCTGTAATGTAGATGATGAAACGCGGCTTGTTGGGCGTGTGTGACATTAACAGGACCACACCACAGTCCAGCTTTTATTTAAATCTGTTTCTTACACTGACCTCAAATCAGTTGGTAGAAAATCTACAGTGCATTGTACCTTATTACATGTAATGGTTTTTAAACAGTGAAAAAAATGACCAGAAAACCAAACGTGGTGTTACGTGAATTTTTAATAATGTACAGTTTTGGTGACTTCAAATTTTGTTCCTTTATATTTTTAGGACCAATTCATTTTTAAAGAGGAGGAATTGCAAGGTTAAGTTGTATTAAGGTGATGTAACACATGTGCATCTGTAGAATGTACTGTTGAGTTGAATAAAAAACACATCTAGTAGTCGTTTGTCTTTGTGTTCTTGAATGCACCCCCCCCCCCCCGTGCCTGATGCATACTGGGATATAAATCATCCCATCATCACAGCCATCTTAATAGTAGTTTTTAAATAGCCACGTTCGTAGAGGTCTACAATCACTTGTGCAATTAAAACCGTAATGTTTTAGCACGGCACCACCCATAAAGCACTACACTCCCTTCATTGAGCGAGTTGGGCCTTTGCCTGACAACTCATGATGCAAAGGTGTGTTTGCCGCGGGAATCCACATTATCCTGCAAGAGACTTCACCTAATTGTTTTAAAAAATATATGTCATAATGGCAAGTACAACCAAATGTGTTTTTCAGTCATACCCGTGAATCCCATTTGGTTTTTGATTGTCGACCGGTTAGCAACTTGGCATAATTCCATGCACAAAAAGAATCGCTCTCGCCACATCCAAAATGGCGGCGACCTCGCCCTATGATTCAGCGCTCAATGTGGCGTCGAAAAGACAGGCAGGTAAATCGGATTCGAAACACAAAATCCGAATTGGGAATCCTACCCTGCAGTATAAACGTTGCCCAAGTTTGAAGCCGTGCTAATTCTGCATGAGCACCGTGTAGCGCACTCGCTCACCGACTCCAGCAGATGGCGCTGTGGCGATAAAAGCTCCAGAGTAGCGATTCAATCAATAGTGAACTGCCCTGCTGTGTGTGTATCTCTCTTGGTACGACGATCTTCCTGCTGCTTCTTCCGGTCCTTCTTCTGCCACGTGGCTAAGGAAAAAATGCAATTATTCTGCCCAGCAACGGGAAAAGGAGAAAATACTCATAATCTATTGTTGCTGTGTCTGTTGCTTTTACGATACTATTTGCTATATTTGTTATCACCATTTTTCATATAGTACAGGTCAAGCGTTGCCAAATATAGCATTGTTTAAAGGCTTATTACTCTTATTTACCTTCAATAATATCCCTGGTTGGCCGCACGGTGGGCGAGTGGGTAGCATGTTGGCCTCACAGTAAGGAGGTTCGGGGTTCGAATTTCCGTCGGGCATCTCTGTGCCCATCTCCGTGCGTGGGTTTTCTCGGGGTACTCCGGTTCCCACGTTCCAAAAACATGCATGTTAGGTTAATTGGCGACTCTAAATTGTCCATAGTTGTGAATGTTCGTTGGTCTACATGTGCCCTGTGATTGACTGGCGATCAGTCCAGTCAATTTGGGCCAAAGCAAGCTGGGATAGGCTCCAGCATACCCGCGACCCTAAAGAGGATAAATGGCATAGAAAATATTATTATATGTTTTTGGACAGTTTTGAGGAGAACATAACCTCAAAACATAACTTTTTGAACCACTGAACCAGCGGTTTTCAACGAGGTGGGCCTCTCCTCATTCATAACTTCAGCTTCAGAAAAATAAAGAAAACTTTCTCAAAACCTGCCCAGCTAAATTTGATTGTTACATTTAAAAAAATCCATCTCACTCTGAATTCTTTATAAACGTGATAAACTTTCTGATACCTGCTTGAAACAGTATATTCCTAAACTGACACTGCTAAAGATGTGAAGTGTTGGCAGATCCTGGAGCACCTCCCTGGAGACTCCGGTCAGCGGCACATGCTTCTCGGGGGGCGCTGCCATCACTTCCAGCTGCTCTGCACTCAAGTAGGCCCCCCTCTCACTTTGATGGTCTTCCCTCACATGCGTGATACACAAACAATACAGTATACATAAGATAAAACGTCTCTCCTCCTATTCATCCCACCCCCTTTCACTCACTCATATTCCAGAGTTGGCACATTGTGTTTGGGTGAAATAGTGTTAGTGTCAGCACTTTGGCTGGAAGGGGGATGAAAACTCCCAACGCTAGCGGGTTCCAGTGAGTTTCCCCCGCCTCACCCTGCCCACCCATTGCACTGACGGGCCCCCTGCACACAGTTCAGCTTAGTTTCACAAAAGGGGGATAACAGTTTAACAGTTGTGATGATAAGAAGTGGCTAATTCACCTCATAATGGGCCATCTCTCCCCCTGCCAATGACCAGTTTTATCTGGACCCCTGACGACCAGAAGGTCCAAGTCCAAACACCCCCAAATGTGGAGGTAAGAGCATCCTCTACATCTTGCGATGTCTATGCCACAAAAAACAAAACAAAACAGCACCCTTGTCTATTTCAGGGCAAACAAACCGTGTTTGTTTGATATCAAAGATGAAAAAATAGAAACGCATGTCCTGCTACAGCAGCACAATAGGCGCCATGACAACAGCATCATGAAAGGGTTTGTTTCCTTGGAGATCAGAAGGACGCTGCAAGTAATTTGGAGAAATGATGGAAATGGATGTTGTGGAGGGGTAACAGATTTGGACTGTGGGTCAAAGCCGACGTTTAAGTCAGTTTCAAAATATTGCTCTTGGGTGCAACATCAATATTTTCCTCATAGCAATATAATAAGTAAGATATTATGATTACTGTATAATAATTATTATTTATTGGATGGTACCAAATCTGACCTAGACCTGTTATTGTTTTATCCTCTTAAAAAGACATATGTAAAACAGAAGGTTTTGGACAAGCTACTTTCCTTACGGACCACCAGGAGGCAATGTGTGATACATATGATTGCTATCATTATGGGTGTGGGTGGTGATCCTACTTTCCAAGAAGGGTGACCAGAGGTTGTTCCAACCATAGGGGGACCACACTTCTCCCCTGGGAAAGTCTATCCAGAGTGCTGGAGGGAAGGGTACAACTGTTTGTCAAACATCAGCTACAGGACGTGCAATGTGGTTTTTGTCTTGGTCGCGAAACACTGGACCAGCTCTACACCCTTGCAAGGGTACTGGAGGGAATATGAGTGGGCTGGCCCAAATGTGCTTTGTGGACTTGGAAAACGCATTCAACCGTATCCTGTGGGGGTTGCTTCGGGAGAACGGGAATGGTGGTACGCTACAACATGCCATTTGGTCCTTGTACAACCAGAGCAGGAGTCTGGTTCACGTTGCCAGCAGTAAGTTGAGTCTGGTTCCAGTGAACACCCTTTGTCACCAATTTTGTTCATAATTTTTATGGACAGAATTTCTAGGCACAATCAAGGCATTGAGGGGGTCTGGTTTGGTGGCCTTAGGATCTTGTCTTGACTTTTCACAGACTATGTGGTCCTGATGGCCTCATCAGGCTTTGACTTTCAGTGTTTACTGGAGTGGTTTGCAACTGAGTGCAAAGTTTCTGGAATGAGACTTGGCACCTCCAAATCCGAGATCATGCTTCTCAGTCAGAAAAGGGTGGATTGTACTCTCCAGGTTGGGAGTAAGTTCAAGTATCTTAGGGGCTTGTTTGTGGGTGAGGGATGGTTGGAACCTGAGGTCAACAGGCAGATCTGTGCAGCGTCTGCAGTAGTGCGGTTGCCGTAGCGGACCGCCGTGGTGAAGAGAGAGCTGAGGCGGAAGGCAAAGCTCTCAATGGTCCCACCCTCAACTATGGTCATGAGTTATGGGTCATGACCAAAACAATATGATATACAAGCGGCTGAAATTACTGTAGTTTCCTCCGTGGTGGCTGGACTCACCCTAAGTGGTAGGGTGAGGATTTCGGCCATTGGGGAGGGGCACAGAGTAGGGCCGCTGCTTTTTAACATCGAGAAGAACTAGTTGACGTGGCTCTCTGGTGAGGTGTTCCAGCCATGCCCAACCGAGAGCAGGCCTCAGGGACGACCTAGGAGGGATTATGTCTGACCCTGCCTCTTGCCCAAAGTCCAGCATCAGTGGCGATTGCTCTAAGAAGGGAAGCTTCCTCTAAAATGTCCCCCCAAAACGTGGTGATTTATGTAGCGCTGTGTAAACATTTCATTGACTAAATATGCGCTATTATACCTTCACCTTTTGTTCAGAATCAGCTACTTATCACAGGTAACCAACACGACTTTCTTCTCATTCATCCCAGCAGCTCAGACGTTGAGCGTCTACTGACTTAGATGGGCAATCGTAGAGTTCGTTGCTCCACTGCGCAAAATAGGATGGTCATTGGATAAATACTGGCTTTGACGCTCCGAGTCTCTTGGGGTCTATGTGGCAGTGGGCTGGCCTGAATGCTCGGCTTCTGGTTGGATGATCTGTCTGAGGCAGAATCCCTTTTTGATTGACAGTGAAATGAGCAAATCAGCGATCTTGAATTGTAAACCCTCCACTGGAAAATGTTCCAAGTTTTTAATTGCATTGTTCTCAACTGATCCGGAGACTTTACCAATCTCCCGTGACTTTGTCTTTGTTAAAACGACTAGCGTTTTTGGCGACTCACTTCTGTCACTCTGCGGTTTCTTCCCCAACAAGCAGTAGAAAAGACATCTAGTTGGGAAGACAGGGACACAAATTATTTTCTTGCAAAGGAACGGAAAGGATATTTAGCAATAAATAAATAAAAGCTTTCAGGATATAGGTCAGAAAAAATGGAGCTTCCCCTCCGCGAATGACCAGCTGCCTCTCCAGTCCAGCATACCCCCGCTACCGTAGTGAAAACAAGCTGCACAGAAAAAGGATGGATGGACGGGTTGGATGAAGAGAGAAACAAGAGAAGGGTCACGTCATTGAGTGTGATTAGAGTCTGAGTAGGGGATTTGGGGCAAGGGTTAGGGGAAGAGAAGGAACCAAGGAGGTACAGCGCCACCCCCATGGAGTTTTTTTCTGTTTTCATACTTGATTTATTTTAAGATGAAGAAAGAGGAGGGCTAGAATTTGGGCTAAGGCAGCTCCTGCTTGCAGCAACGTCTGTTCCAATGAGCGCGTGGGAAACAGGAGTGCTGGGACACTGATGTGAGCCACGTCAGTGACAATTTAAAAAATGATTTTCAGATGACAGCAAGAACTTGCGAGTACCGTTCCCTAAGTTTTTTAGTTATTGTAACTTTATTTATTATTATGATTTAGCAGGTCGTCCAGAAACCAGAAGGTTGGCAGTTCGATCCTGGGTCCCTCCGCCCAGTCACAGTCATTGTGTGGGCAGAACACCTTACCCACATTGCCGCCGGCGATGCCCGGGTGTTCTGTATGAATGTGAATAAGTGCTTGGTGGTGGTCTGAGAGGCCTACCCTGCCAGCCTACCCGTGGGCAGCTGTGGATACAGACATAGATTACCACCACCACCACCATTACCACCACCACTATTAGTTCAAAACAGATCAATACCTAGTGTTTAAACTACAAACTACAACATATTTAAGCACATATTGTGAACGGGTCGTAGTCAATTATATTTTTAGATTTTGATATGGGCCATTTAAATATGGATGGCGGTCCGTAGTTTGAAAAAAGCTGTTAGTGATATGAGCCGCAACCTGCAGAGGACAGGAGTGAGGGCATCACTATCTACTGTCAAAGAAGATTTCGTCAACCAAAGTACAATGGCTACAAGACGAAGAATGGGAAGGCCAGGTCTTAACGTGCCAAAAAAGTACAGAGATGAGCCTAAAACGTTCATCACTCCATAAAACTTTCTTCCAAATTGTTGAGTATTTAAATGAATGTATTTTAGGAGGTAATTTTAAGATTCTTGATTTTGTGGCACCATTAACATTTGCCTAAATCTGATTCAGTGCTTGCAGTGATCAGCGCATAAGTTTACAATATGATGTTGTGTCCTCCGCAACTGGATGCTCCAGTTTGATTCAGGTAAGGCCGAGACCGTGTACACGCCTGTCAAGAGGACACAATCACTCCATGTTGAAGCTCCTTGAAGATATAAGAAATTCCTCAAGGTCGCCAACACATGTGAGGAGGAGTTTGTTGGACTGGACAGATAGGACACTACACACGCACACGCACGCACACTAGCACAGTCCAAGCTTTAATGCCCATGATGACTAATAGGCGCACTTTACAGACCGAGGTTTGGGATAAGGAGCGGTGAGGGTGGAGGGGGAGTGTGGGAGGAGGCTGCGCTCATCAAAGAAGTGCTCAGACTCTAATGAGGGATGGAGCAGCGACCCTGAACACCTCACAGCCCAACAGGCGGACGCACAAGCAAAAGACGGGCATCCCTCCTGACCACATCTGAGGAGACTCTCCGTGGGTGTGAAATGATGTGGCGTGAGGTGAGCATCTTTACTTACTTACTCTTACGGTTTCATTTCAACCTGCTCTTGTGTGGATAGCTTTGATTTGTGTGAAGAAAGAAATACAAAGTAAGGTAACAAGCATTCTCTTACCTTGACCTTTAAAAGCTCACCTTTCAGTACACACGGAGCTAAATGCCCCCCACCCCCACTGTTTTGTACATGTCTGCTCCGAGAAGCTGCGCAGTCGTCAGTTTTGGCGGGCCATGATGGCGGAGCTACTCGGCACACTACTGCTGGTGAGCGCCGTGTTGGGTGCAACCGTGCCTGGCCCTGGAGAGTCCACCGGGGGACCCTTGTACCCAGCAGTTGCGGTCGGTGCAGTGTTTGTTGCGCTGGGACACTGTTTTGGGGATATAAGCGGAGCGCAGGTCTTACACTCGACTTTATATTTTTGATGGTGACCTGTGTGTGTGAACGTGTGTGTGTGTGCTGCCTTCTCAGGTGAACCCTGCAGTCACTCTATCCCTGCTGGCCACACGCAGGCTGGATGTCCTCAGGGCCTTTGTCTATATCACTGCCCAGTGTTTGGGGGCTTCTTTAGGGGCCGGGGCTCTTTACCTGGCTTTACCCCTAAAAAGCACTGCAGACTACTTTGTGAACAAGGTTTGTTGAACAGGTTATTGTCTGTGATGCCTGTTGCCTTCGAGGGCAAACATATTAGAATTAAGTTAACTGTTACCATCATAAATTATTAAATGTACAGACAATGCTTTAGGGAACACTTAGTTTTGCTAACCACTGTCCATCCATCCATCCATTTTCTAAGCCGCTGAGGTTATGCCGCTGTAGAAGGACGTTCACATTAAAGCCCAAAAAACATACAGGAGCAAACACTGCAAAGACACCCAACCCTTGCTTTTCGAATGCACCGGTTTTTGGATGATTAAATTGTCCTCAAACTTTCACCATTTTTGTGCACCATTTTGATTCTTGTACAGTTTGGCACATAACAAACTAGTAAATTCGCGCTGTACTGTGTTGATCTGCGTAATGGTGTGCCCAAATAAAGCACCCTGCACGTTGTTGGTGCGTTGGTTCATTCATGCGTTGGTGCATTCATAAAAATGATGTTAAATGTTATTTTGTCCATTTCAGTCATCATTTATCATTATTTTGCATTGTTTCTCCAAGTAAAACTAAAATTATAACCTATAAAATGTATTTTGTTAATATTTTTGGGTGTCTGGAATGGTTTAAATGGATTTACATAATGTCTTATAAGGAAAATTGCATCGGTTTTTGCAAGGTTTGATTTTTGTCTGACCTATCAGAAAAAAAGTTCTAAGAACTACAGAGGTGCCACTGTACATAATATTTTTGTTGTACTGTTAATAATACTGCAGCAATACAGCGTTTCGTTGCCTAGCCAGGCCAAAGATACCTGTAGTCTTTCCTGTAATGGAAAAGCCTTGAATTTGCAGTTTCACATTTTTTCTCTTAGCAGTCATTGGTACATTTTTTGGTGACTTCACAAACAAAGCAAAAGAAAAAGCAAAACACACTGGTGGAGTTAATCCCTCACATGTTGTTTTATTGTGGTAAACCATCAATATGTACCATAACCTTGCCATGTGACAGTAAGCGCTCGTCTAATTAATCAGTTCATTGGTTTCAGACTCCACTCCAAACGCATTTAGAACTAAAAACAAAAAAGTAAATTGTTCATGTTATTTCCAGGTTTTTGCAGGCCCAAATAAATAATTTAGTTTGGGGGGGCTTGATTTTGACACCAGTGCTGTAGCTGCTTACCAAAAAAATGAAAGATGAAGATGCTTACATAGCCGAAGTTTTGTGTGATTTGCTGACTTCTCATTTGTATGATAAGTGCTTGAGAGTTTTCTGCAAATTTTGTTCCATATGCTTCCAGAAAATCAAATTCCAACGACAACTTAAGAAGCTTTTGACTTTGCAAGTTCCTTTTGATGTACTCCTTCTTCCTCCCTTACCTTCAACACAGGTGCCCATTGAGTTGAATGCAGCTCAGGCCCTTGGCATTGAGGTATTATGCACCTTCCAGTTGGTCTTCACTGTCTTCTCAGTAGAGGACCAGCGACGAAGGGAAAGCCCAGAACCAGGAAATCTGGCTATTGGTCTGGCACACACTGCTGGAGTGATGATAGGGGTGAGATTTACTCTGGTTATATGAGTAATTGTGATGTCACAAACAAACCTTCAAGATCGTTGTGTTTTGAAGTCCGGAAAAGATTGGTTTCTGCCCAGAGATTGGGCAAATCCGGTTGCCGTAAATCTGGGCCACAAACATCCCTGCGCACCACTGTGCAGACATGTCAGCGGGTATCGTGGTAATGTTAAGTTTCACGTTGGAAGCTGGATATTCAGTTTCGTAGTTACAGCGGTAAATTCTCTTGTGCCCTGACTCCTCTGTCATGGTGCCAGGATCAGGAAGGACCGGGAAGTGCTGCTCTAAACGCTGGTTGTTACTAACGGACCGTCAATAAATTACAAAAGTTTGTTAAAAATAATTCATAAATTATAAATCACACCACAAAATTATCTATAACCATGTCAAATGTTTAGTCCTACCCTAAAGGTATTGTAAAGGCGGCTGAATAAATCCACGTCCGAATGGCTGTAAATCAGTTGGCCATTTATTAGTATGAGAACACAGAGAACTTTTTAGCATTGAGTCCTTCAACAAGATGTTCCACTTCCTAGTTTTCTTATTCTACACACTTGACTCCAAAAGCTTGCTCTAACCAGCATGCTGAACACCACTGCCCACTAAAGCCCTCACACTAAACAAAAGCTTGGAACAACACAATATATCAGTCGTTACAGTATTTTGAATGTCCATTTTTTCATGCCCAGCTTTTATCGGATGGACTTTTATTTTCATTAGGAACCTGACTCACAGAGGTTTGTTACAAAAGATAAACAATAAATAATAAAAATATAATAAAAAATTAAATTCAGCAATACTTTGGTTGCATTTTTTAAAGCCTTGAAGAGCTATTTTAATAACTATATTCAATTCCACAAATTCATGATGGTAAGACATTTTTATTTAAAAAAAATGGATCGGTACCTGATTGGATCAGCAAGACTGTAAAAAAAATGGATCAGAACATCCCTAATGAGGAATTTACTGTATTAAAAAAGATGAATATATAATTTGACAATAACCAGGCATCTGTTATGAAAGATGTTATCATCCGTACCAATTATTGACCCTTCTAATCTGTCTTTTTTCTGCTTCGACAACACACAGTACGACTTAACTAAGACTCAGGTCATTTTACTAATGAGTAAATGTTGTTTTCCTGATAGGCGCGGTTCTCTGGTGCCAGTATGAACCCTGCACGATCTCTGGGTCCAGCCATTATCACAGGATTCTGGGAAAACCACTGGGTGAGTGTTAGAAAAATGTACTGCATTTGCACTTACAAACTATTTCTGATAGTTTGGCATCTTTCTTTGTGAGTTGTGCATTGATATGATATGATGCCCATATAATGTCCATACAATGTCCTTGGTTAGTAGCTTTCTCTGTGTTATAGGATGTATTAGCTTTCTTCAGATGCCAGCAGATGGTGGGATGCTCTAACAAAGTGTTTTGTTCATGATGACCATGATAGACTTGGCCATCTGAACATGTGATAGGCAGTGTTAACTTCTCACTTTTGAGTACTCCTCCCCTCACATATGCACACCCTATATAATGACATCACGCTCTGTTGATGTCAGAAATGTCTTTCTTGAGGCCGCCCATTCAGGTTATATTCTTTTGTCTCCTTGCACGCAAGCTTTATGGAATTGTTCTCAAACTTGTCTGTTGTCTATTTTGAAGCCAGCAGATAATTCTTTCTTGACAATTAGCCAGAGACCTAAATCTGTAGAATGGCAGTAAATTGTGCTTAGAGCTCTCACCACAATAATGAACTGGCTGGATTTATTATCTGATATAAAGTGTCTGCCTGTGTCCACCTATAGGTGTACTGGATCGGACCAGTGCTGGGGGGAATGCTGGCCGGTGTGTCCCATGAGTTCTTCTTTGCACAAAGCGCCCCCCGCCAGAAGCTGGTGGCGTGTCTGACCTGTAAGGACATAGAGATTGTTGAGGCAACCAGCATGACCGGCTCATCTCTGTCCACTGTCACCCAGAACGCCACCAGAGCCAAGCAGGCCCACAAACAAGACAACACCTGAGCTCCCGGGCGGGGTGATGGATGCTGCCTCTGGTTCGTGTTAGTAAGGACGAAGCCAACATTGCGCGATTGTCCAAATTTGCACATGATTAGAATACGTATTGAAATACTCATTGAAATCCTGCTGCAAACAATCCCACGCTCACTGTGTTTTTTGCATCCTGACGCTTTGAAGTGCTAAAAAACCTCAATGATGTTCTTAGTTGCTGCTCATTAGTGTTTGTCTCTTCTCAGAAGCTTTTTATTCACCATCAAATGGCTCATACCACAGTAATGGCTCCACGGAGAGAAACACATTCATGAAAATAATCCTCCTGTGTGAGCGTGTGAATATTTGTGCAGTTAACATATGTAAATATGTATTTTTACCGTGTCTTCATGTCATATTCAGGAACTGTGTTGGAATAAATAACCAGCAATATAATACCGAGCATCTCTCTTGCAGGATAAAATGAATGCAACATATGCGCATATGAAATTTCATTGTACTGTTTCTATATGAACAGATTGTAGGCAGCAGCTAATATAGAATTATTTGCAGAATGATTTCATCTTTATACACCAACCACACAAAAATGTCGTTCAAGTGTAGACTTTCAGCTTTCGCTTTACAATAAAAGACACAATAGGTGAGAAGCCAAACATGCTCATGACATGACTAGCACATGATGACCTCTTCCTTCCCATTCTAATTCCCATCATCCTGATAAGGAAGTTGACAATGGTGTTGCATGTCAAAAATCTGATTCCGGAACACCAGGGGCTTTTTTAAAATAGATTTTTTGTGTCCAAGAGATCCCACCAGTATTTGCCTCATTTCTAACAATGTACCATTCAACTGTTTATTTGTACACATTCTTTAATTTTTTTGCTGCATTGATGTTATTTTCTGTCCTCATGATGACCGTCACTTACTTCATCGAGACCTCATTGGACTTCATATTGGTAGCTCCAGTTAGACATTTTCCAACTCTGATCAAATAACCTCTTGTGAGTTACTGAAAATGGAGATGTTCTACATTAAGGGTGTGTTCACACTTGTCATGTTTGGTTTGCGAGTACAGTACTAAATGTGTACTGTACCAAAAAAGCATAAAACAAATATTAATATTTTGTTAACATTTTATATCTTTTAAACATTTTTTTAAGAAGTAAAAATCAGAAATTTTGCACATTTTCTGAACAACTAAGGCTGCCACAAGCATGCCTGCCTACCGCCACACTGTACACTGAGTTGAATGTCGGCACCTGCCACTTTGTGTCATTTTATGTTTGTCAGCAGGTTGCCAATAATAAACGTTGCAGAAACATTTATTATACAACATGACTTTTTATAGTCTAATTTTTGCAATGTATGTGTGACATTAATATTCTTGCTAATTGGAAAATAAAATAAAATGTCATGCGTTGAGGCACTTGCAGTACAACTGCATCCTGAAGGGGCACGATTGTGCATGAAACGGAAGGTGCTTGTCACTGCTGTTCTTCCATAAACAAAAAGCCAGCATTTTTTTAAACAGCAGCACTAATTAGCAGAAAATCAATGCATTCAAGATATTTGTATGCTCTGATGAATGAATTTAATTGCCAAGACGGAGGATTAAAGACCCAAGATGACCAGGATGTGATCAGACTTTTGCAACAACACATCAGAATTTCTCCTGGAGAAGGAAAGACTGCCTGTACTTCATACACAGATAAAAGGTAAGAACTCAAATCTTTTCCAGTTAATAAAAAACTACCACATTATTTTTAAATAATGTGAATATTTTTTTACAAACGTAAATTGTTCTTTTCTTTTTCTTGTTATCCTCTTAATGAGTAACCTGTATTAAAATAAAAAAAAACTCCAAGGGAGTCAGTGCCTCATCATCCATGAACTTCAGTTCCACTATATACTGAATGGGAGTTGTCTTCTTCTACTGCAGTTTTATTGTGACACCTACACTTCGCGGCTCGGAAGAAGTATTGCATGAAGGAGCGTTTGCAACCTCTCTAGTAATACTGAATGGTTTACTTTATTTGGGCGATGTTTGGCAGGTCAAATGAAAAGCTTTGGAGGGCTGGATGTGGCCTGCAGGCCACCTACTGAGGGCCCTGGTTTTTGGTGCTTCTGAAGACACGTGTTCACTAAAAATATAATTTGTCATTGTAATTATCATCATAAACTTTTATTGTTTTAATAATGACAGTTATTAGTAACAAGACACATAATGCACAGACTATTACACTGCCTACATCTGAGACATTCTAGAAACAAAACAATACTTGCCCATCCATATCTTTGCATACTTTCTTCAAATATGTATTGACATTTCTACAAACAAGACCACTCAGGTCAAGTCCCACAAAATACGTTTGATCTACAGTAAACCATCTCCATACGCGCGCGCACACACACACACACAGCACATGCACAATAACCGCATTGCTGCCAGCATTTTACATTGTTTTGTCTTCTTTCCATAAAAGGGAGTTGAAATGGCAAACTCAGCGTTCTGCATTCACTCGCCCCCTCCCTCCAGAGAAAGAGGGCTCTCGACTGGTCAGCGGCATGGCCCTTGTGCTGCTCGCTAACCCCAGCACGCACCCTCTGCATCGCCACAGGTCCGTGCTCCTCTGAGTGGCCTGCAGGACCTTCATGGCTCAAGCAGCAATTACACTGCACACCATTTTATGCAAAATTGTGTCACTGACTTGAATTGCTGAATGAAATGAGCTCGCTTTATCTCCAAAGAGAGGCAGTGCATTTGTTTGTAAGCTTTATTCTTCAGGCAAATGTCATCTTTATGTGTGAGTCTTGTCTGTGCACAGCGCTTATGCCTGCTCCACACAATAGTTTCACAGGGTCAGGCTTTTCTCTGTATAGGTCACTTCAGCCCTGTTAGTTTTAGGCTCTTCCGTCTGGGGGCCCTCAACTGTATTATCTGCATGTGTGTGTGTCTGTCAGCGTTTGTATCCCCTGATTGTCACAGGTATGATAAGTCAACAAATGACATACACGCGAGAAGAACCCTTCTCATGTGGGCAGCAGCTCCTCCTGAGCTTGGTTGTTGTTCCTTCCAAGAAGAAATACTTTTCTTGTTGCGTGTTTTTTCTGCTTTCCTCACACTCATTCTAGTTTGTTCCTTACAGAGACAAACACACCTCTTTTGACCCCTGTCTCTAACAGTGGGGGTTACATTTGTTTGATTTAGGATGTCCACTGATGCCTCCCCTCCCTCCCTTATCCCTTTGGAGGGATTATGGCGTCATTTGGGGCCCCTGGGGGGCGTATTATAAAGCCCCTGTCTGGCCCTCTTTGCTCCGTCAGAGCTGAAGGTTTATCGGACAACGTACCACTCCATCCCTCAAATCTCGACACTTCACTATTGACGCCTACCTGAGTTCTCCACACACTTACACCTGACACCTATGTTGTTGCAACAGGTGGGCACAGGAGGCAAGCGAGCACAGCAGCATCACACCACTTGCTGAAGATCCCTCCAGCGGATTTTCCCAATTCCACTTTCATTTCTGAGCAAACTTGAGGAAGACTGAAGAGGTTCAAGCTTTGTTTCACTGCTGCCGTCTTCTTCTGGTGGAGAGCTTCAGCTATATCGCGATCATGTGGGAGTTCCGCTCCATGAGTTTTTGGCGGGCGGTCTTTGCAGAGTTCTTTGGGACCATGTTTTTTGTATTTTTTGGCATGGGTGCCGCCCTCCGCTGGAGCGCCGGGCCTCATCACGTTCTACATGTGGCCTTGTGTTTCGGACTGGCAGCTGCCACCCTCATCCAGTCCATTGGCCACATCAGCGGTGGCCACATTAACCCTGCCGTTACCTTTGCCTACCTTGTCGGGACCCAGCTGTCACTTTTCCGTGCCTTCTTCTACATCATCGCCCAGTGTCTTGGCGCTCTGGCAGGGGCTGCTGTGCTGTACGGGGTCACTCCTGGCAACATGAGGGGAAACATGGCACTGAACACGGTAAGAAGACATCAAGGAGGTTTGCGCTGGTGGGAGAGGAAGCTCAAAACAACCAAAAACAACTTCTGAAACCAAACAACCTTTGACATCTATACGCTTCTCCTGAATCCATTATTCCATACACAGCTGCAGCCTGGCATCAGTCTGGGAATGGCCACCACTGTGGAGGTGTTCCTTACCATACAGCTCGTGGTGTGCATCTTTGCTGTAACGGATGAGAGGAGAAATGGCCGCCTGGGTTCCGCCGCCCTCTCGATCGGCTTCTCCATCACCATCGGACATCTCATGGGGGTGAGACAGACAAAAAAATATGAGCTCATCCACATGTGCATGTAGATCATCTGTAGTGTGTTTTAGATGTACTACACAGGTGCTGGCATGAACCCTGCCAGGTCCTTTGCGCCTGCGGTGCTGTTCAGAAACTTCTTGAACCACTGGGTAAGACGCTTTCTTCTGTTATCACCTTCTACTCACGAGACAGGGTGCACTCACACATGCTGATTTGTTTCAGGTTTACTGGGTTGGACCCATGATTGGCGCTGCCGTGGGTGCCCTCTTGTACGACTTCATGCTGTTCCCACGTATGAGGGGTCTGTCGGAACGCCTGGCCACCCTGAAGGGCACTCGGCCCCCGGAGAGGGAGAATCAGCAGGACGCCCGTGGGGAGCCCATCGAGCTCAAGACACAAGCTTTGTGAACCTGCCCTCTCGACTTGCGAGGGACAAGACCTTGCTCCGTCGCTCCCGATTAAACATTCACTCATCATCACACAAGACTTACATAAAGACTAAGAACACAACAGTCAGGTCCACAGCAACAGTTCTCCCCCCCACCCAGACCACACTCTGTGTTCAGACTTGGTGATAAAGGCTGCTTCTGTGATGTAGAGGAAGATGCAAACTGAGCAGAGAGGTTTTGGGAATGGGTGGTGTTGGAATTGGGTGGGGTAGGATGCGAGGTAAAAAGTCACTCTAG
Source organism: Oostethus manadensis (assembly GCA_024372805.1). Taxonomy (NCBI): domain Eukaryota; kingdom Metazoa; phylum Chordata; class Actinopteri; order Syngnathiformes; family Syngnathidae; genus Oostethus; species Oostethus manadensis. The sequence continues at coordinate 98,811 of QODF01000170.1, forward strand.
GTTTGTTTTTGGTTAGACCAGTGAAGATGGTTTCCTGTAGGCATCACATTTATAATCTCCATTGTAGTTTTTTTTAGATTTATTTTCATTTCTGCACTTCTGACTCAAGACGCGGATCTATAATTCAATTTGACCAGGATTTTTCAAACGGCTACATTTTATCTGTGTGTGTGTGTCTGTGAGAGAGAGACAACGTTGTTGGTTGCATGAGACTAAAAGTGTGTGTGTGTGTCTTTGCAGGAGTGTGTGTGTGAGATGACAATTGCTGATGCAGTATTTTTTTTTCATTGCAGCTCTACTGTTTTGTACCAATCACCTTTTTTGTCATCATGTTTTTAAGACACGACCTATTATTTCACCCCCTTACTGGGATTTAAAAAGGGTTTCAATAAAAATTCAGTTATAATAAATATGCAAATATGATACGGGATTTGAGTTATTTTCTTCCCTAAAAGAAGGGATATCATAAGTGTGTTTATCGGTAACATACAAATTAAAAACACAACAGCAAAAATAGAAAAACAGCTAAATGATGTGATAACAAGAAAAAGTTAAACCGTTGATGATTACAATTCCAGTATAAATACCTTTTGTCACCTGGAACAATAAAACTAACATTTTAGCATATTTACATTGGATTAGCTGTAGCCTTTTTACAGTATTACACGTACCAACGTGGGCTCTGCATCCTTGGATTTTTCAGTATGCGGCAGGCGAAGGAAACAGTTTGGACAGCCTTTCCCTTAAAGGTGTTGTTTGTCACGGTTGAGTGTTGCAATGGAGGTCCGAGCGATCGAACGTAAAGAATCCCGCCCTCTTCCTGTTCAGCGCGCGCAAGTTACACCGCCACGTGACTTCTCGCGCTCTCTCTCTCTCTCTCTCTCTGTCTACCGTGAGTGAGCTACAGCCGTAAACGCCACTCCCCCTTTCTATCTCTTTATTGTGAAACAAATGATATTTTTAAAATATAATCTGTTAGATGAACCCACAATTGGTAACATTCGCTAGCCTATGGCGGCGTCGAAAAAGGTGTCATCTGGATCCAAGCACCCTCAAAGGAATGCCGTGTTAGTGCACTTCACACTGTAGCCCGTAGATGGCGACAAAAGCACATCTCAATCGCTTCTCAAGAATAATAAAACTGCATTCAGTTGCATGAGCATAGAGTGTCGTAGCTACAGCTGTGTCTTCAATTCATGAATTGCATACGAAAGCAGATTACAATCTTCAAATATGATCTTATTACAGTCACTAAATGCTCCCCTACTCCAGTTATGTTTGCTGGTGAGCCTAACTTGGCCATATTTTCGTTTTTACACGGCTCATTTGTTTTACAATATAACCTCTACCTCAATACATGCGACTCCATTAGCGTCCTTTTCTCAAAAAAAAGTCTTCATGAGTCATCAGTGCCTCCTCAGGCTGAACGTTCATTCTGTACTGATACTGACCTCAATAAGAAAAAATATCATCCAGCCTCAATCTTAATAAGAAACATTGCTTTTATTTTTGCATATTTGTACTAAAGGTGATGTATGGCTTTGTTTAAGACAACAAACGTGGTTCCACATAAGCAAGAGACGCCAATCTTGCTTGGGCAAATTATCAGTCTGGCTCTGCAGCAGGACAAAAAGAAGAAACAAGTGAAGTATGCAACAACCACCTTCCTCCTCCAACTGTAACAATATTTCGTTGACAATTTCTTGACCCGAAAGATAATCTTTAAGAGGTGATAATAAGAACTGCACTGGATGAACAGGAAATGTCTCTATGCCTGCAATAAACTATGCAGCCTATACTCCAAGAAAAATGTTTTTCCTAAATTGCTGTCCATTATTCATGTGATCAGGGTTCATTCACTCCAGTCACTTTTCTCCTAGAAGAACATTCAGGTTGTATGAAGAAACCCTAGCAATAACATTTGTATTAATTATTACATCAAAATATACAAAAGTCAGGAGTGCTTTCTATCAGCCCTTTTTGATTACAGCATGACTTTTTGTCCAGTCTCATCCTGATAATGTAACAGTCACATTGTATCGCCTCCTCACTGTGCACGGTGGAGCTGTGGCACAGAGTAAGGGACCAGGGCCTGAGGGGGCACATGAACCGTGGAAAGATTGGCCAGAGGCGGGTGGGTGTTAGCCGGCGGGGTCGGGGATGCGTTGAGAGTGGGAGCCAGCGTTCCGGGTGACAAGCTGTAGCTGAGGTAGCCTGGTGATGGACTGTACGGGTAGTGCTCCAGTCCTGAGGGAGCGAAGTGGTTGTAGGTAGAGCTGTAGTCCAGGTAAGGTGAGGGGAGCACCAGGCTGGGCTGGAGGTACGCTGGTGGGTAGATGTAAGGATGACTAAGCCTGGATGGACGGAAGGAACAAACAATCAAGACTAGCATTTTGTTTGTCCGACAAAAAATTCCGCTCAATATCTGCTATTGTTGTGAACTGATAATAGATGCAGTGTACAATGTGAGCACTGTTAGCACTCTTAGCTACATCAATGATGAGAGAGGGGAAAAACACTTGAATTCAGTGGTGCCCTTGCCTGAGGCTTTCCACTTAACCCGAATTGCCTGGGTTTCATCTGGCAACAGCGGCACAGATCATATCAGAAGAACTAGGTTACAGTCGTGATGCTAAAATAGAAGCAACAGAACGTGACGGTATTTAACACTCCTGTGACCAACAGCTGCAATAACGGCATTGACCTGATGCTAACCTTTGTGGTGATGAGCGCTATTGCTTACCCCTAAACACAGTGAACCTGGCGTGCATACACAACAAACTGGACCACTTTGCTGTATACACAACACACACATACAAGCATACATGGCTGGCTTCCACACGTCCTACTTTTTTAAACCTAATTTAACCCTACAGCCTACATGCCTCCCATATTACATGACATTTACAAATACTTGTGTAATTTAGGGCCCTATGAAATCCGTTTTACTTTTTTGCAAATTTATTTTTTTCGGGATTTTTTTTAGAATTGCGTATTTTTTTCATTTTACACTTATTTTTAGCAGAAAACAGTGTGTGCTTTTTGGGTTAGAGAATAAAATGCATGTTAATTAAATGCAAAAACCCTTACATTTATTGATGCAATACATCAATGGACAATATTGCCCACTAATTGAGAAATGGATGTAGCCTGGTTACCTTTTCTAATGGGATGTAAGCCCCTGCACACATCGCTACAAAATCGTCAAACTGTATTGCCTGTGCTTCTTGTGATTAGGAAGATTTAGTCACCCATGCAATTCCAACTGCATATGTAAAATATTTTTTATGACACACAGACGACATGGGGCAAACATCGCTCTTATTTTGAAGGCCACAAGTGTGTTTTTTGTGTGGAGAATGTCAATTACATTAAAATGGTAAAACAAAACATAGTGAAATAGTAAGTTAACACCGCTAGCTTCCATTCATGCTCCTTCAGAGGAGGAGCCAACTTTTGCTTGTGTTTATCGCCATTTCAAAATGTTTAGTTCGGGAGTGGGCGGTTTCAGGTTTTTTAATTAGATTTCACCACAATTAAGCCGTTCGGTGGGAAAATACCTAACCACATTAACGTTACATCTCATAAAAATGACATCTATTAAATCTCATTATGGCAAATTCCACGATATTCTGTGTTCAATTCCGCGATTATGTTAACGCGGAAATCATAGGACCCTGGTAAATAATCATGCACTCACTGAACACATCATTAGACACATCAACAAAACATTATGACATCCAATACGTCTTCATAAATATAAAATGTTCACTTTCCATTGAGATGTAGAAATTTGTACCCACCCAATTAGGAAAAGGAAAATTAGGGTGTAAATTATGCCCTATCATATGTCCAAACAGTGCCCAAACAAAACATCCGCTGGTTGGTGACACTAAAAAATAGCGACGAGTTATTTTAAAGATGGGACACTGTAGACAGATTGTGGACAGCTGGTTTCTTTGTTCATAGAACAAACATAGAATGAAGAACTCCATTTTGGTCGCTATACTTCCCCCTAATAAGCAATGCTGATGAGGTGTTCAAGCGCACAGCATATTTCTGAGTGTTTTAATCGGACCTTTTGGAATGGATTAGTGACAAAAATAATTTGCCTTACTTAGCTACACAATAATATTGAAACTTTAAACATAGCGCTCAGTATATTAGAGTGTAGTTGTACGTAGTGTGTTGTAAAAGAGATGTGAAGGACAACTCTATGGTCCTTCTGAATATAGTTGCATATTAAATGTACCCAATAAAATGCTTTGCACAACAAAGATTATATAAATAGTGGTCATGGCTGTCCACTAGTGCTAGAAATCCCATTGCGTTTATTTGGGCTGTCAATTTTAAAGATGGTAGATGCTCATTTACAGAATGTACATCATGGAGCTGTGCCCCAGTATGCAAAGCAAGGTCTACAAGTCTGCGTTTTTACTTTCTGTGGGTGTAATGGCCAGGGTGTACTGTAGAGTGTATTCACTGATGTTCTAGCCTCACTGTTCATCATTCAATCCCCCAAATAATTGTAATATAAAAATGTTAATAATTTACTGTAATCTGTATTATATTCTTGCTATCCAGGTCCCAAAAGATTTCCTTGGTGCATTGCATGAAGCCTTTTGTGTCAGTGTAATATATTCTTAAAAGCCACCAGGCAGAGATGCTTAAGCTCAGTCTTTGAGTCCTTGCTACCAGGTATACCACCTTGAGGTCACTTTGGGCTGAGGGCTGTTGTCGGTGTCAAAAGGTGTTGAGGTGGAAACAAGTAGGAGTATCAGGCCCATGTAGCTGCTCCACGTCTCTGCACGCGGATGAGTGTGCACACCTATTACGTGTCTCAGAAGCCTGAGACACACATTACCCACACGGCCCCACTGCGCTCCTTCTACATCTGCTTCATGAGTCTGCTGCCTGCCTGTCAGTTACATAATCTAAGTGGGAAAAAAGCAGAAGCACAAGTACAAAACTAAAACTTGGAGGATCATGAATCATAACAACTGTAAATGACCCTTTCGCTCCATCACCACTCAGAATCTTCTCGATTGTACGGCGACTGTCCCAGAGCAGAAGAGCAGGCCGTCATTCTCGAGGCCGCGTGCTACCGCCTAACTTATCCAATGTGACAGCCGCATCGTACGAGAGAGCGTTGCGCCTTGATTCGCCTTTCCCTCCATCCCGGGCATTGTTGCTGGATGTCAAGTGCACATTACTACACACACACACAATAAAAAAAGAAGCACACACGCATGGATATGGTTGTCTACTTCACATGCGGTGAAAGTGCAAATGCTTCAAAGAGTATGTGGATAGCAGTGTGTACTTGTATGTGTGTGTGACAGGCTCAGGCTAATTGGCGCAGCTGCATGGGTGTACGCTAACAGACCCATGAGAGCAGAATAACCTCCACAGACGGCACTCTGCCTCGTCTTTCGGTGGGTTTTCTCCCTCACAGCCATCTTCCTCTGTACTCCCACTCCACACTCCTCTCTTCATAAAACATAAAAGAGGTGCAGGATGAAGTGAATAGAGGGATGACATAACAACCATTGGGACTCCTTGGGCGACTAAGAAGCATGAGAAGATCAGGGAGACGTTCAGAGGTGAAGGATCAGCCATCATATCCCTCATGGCAAAACCAGCCACGCTTTTAATAGTTCAGATAGGGGATGTGAGGAGGGTGAGTCAGTCAGAGGAAAACACACACACACACACGCACGCACACACACTGGAGAGACACACAGATGAACCCCAGTCCCTATTCCACAAAGGGACACTCAAAGCTTGAGGGAGGGAGAGAGACAAGAAAGGCCAACATCTGAGCTGGACACTGCTGGCTCTGCTGTCAACATGCAAATTAATTTTAAATTTGACTCTGGGGATTCAGAATGAGAAAATATCCAACAGAAATTATCTTGATACAGGATGTCATAACGGCTTTGGTGCATCTTAGACTGAAATGCCTGCAAACCATGCAGAGGAAGAAAGAAGACAGCTTCATCAGTCATCTGCGCTACGCTTAACAGCTCCATGATCCTTGAGTTTTTCATCAATAGCGAGCCTATAGTCATTCCAGCTTTTGAAGAAAGTACAATATTTGTAATTGAGTTACACCATTTCTGCTGTCAAACTTGCATGCCTGTACATACAAAAGTCGCATTTGTTATATTTTTTGTTAGACCAAATGTGGTAATCTATAAAGAAAGACATTATTTACTCTTACTAGTTGTCACAGAACAACAAATTGGTCATATAACAGACAACTGATGAAAATTCCCATGTTATGTTATGTGATATATACTGTATGTAACATACTCATCTTGCAGATGTTACTATTAGGGGCCTTGGATGAGAGGATCAGACACTTACACCCAAAGCCCTCAAACAGCTAGTAGCTGAAAGCAATTTAATACAATGGAACCTCCAAAGTGTAATGATGCTTAAGTCATACGACTTCATTTCTTTAAATATTTAATGTGGAAGATTTAAAGGATGTACAAAAACAGCAAATTAAATTTCAGATTTTGAACATTGACAGAATTAATCCGAGTGGGGTTTTCTTGGCTTTTTGGCATTTTTTTGTGTGATGCCACGAAAAAAGGGTTCAAGTGATGGCATAGATGTTTACTTTACACCAGTTCACCTACTTGTATACCACTCGCCTTCAGCAATTCAGGACAGCTTTCTTCAGTATAGCAAACATATTAAAATCGGTATTTTGTTAGTTGTGTTATTTTGATGTAAAAAATATATTACTAAACCATTCATATCCCATGTATTTGTATTACTCTAAAACAGGCATCAAATTAAATATAGGTTTGTGTCAAATAGTACTAAATGTACTTTTGTACTAGTCACTTAGTACTATTGGACTAAATAGGTCAGGTAACAAAAGAAGGCTCAGCAATTTATACCCACCTTTAAGTGCTCTCAGCAGCTGCCATTACATTTCTTTTTTGTCCTGAAATGTCTTTTTTCAGTTTTGCAATGTTCTCGGTTTGTGTTCTTCTGGTTGTTGGAAAAAGTTTAAGAAGTTAAATAATAAAAACATTAAGTTAAATAAGTATATAAGTATTGTTTAATAACTTATTTAAATATTAAATAAGTTACACAAAGTGTTATTTATCATAATTTAAAAAAAAAAAAAAAAAAAAAAAAAAAAGAAAAAACCCATCCCATGCAGTCCACCACCACAACTTTAAAAACATCTTATAACCTCCATGTTTGCTCTGCTTTCATTACATATCAATGTTAGCAATTTCATTTTAATTTTAGTGTTACTATACAGCAGTTCATAGTTTGGAATTCATTAATTCATTTAGTATACATCTTGCCTACCCTCTTCAAAAACACCTTTAGCCGTTATTCTAAAATCACAAAATGGTAAAAATAAATGGTTAAACATTAACATAACAACTAAGAATGGGTGATATAAACGATATGCTATAAAAACTATAAAATTTGGCCACCATTAGAAATTCTCTCGCCCTAACGTGATACTGTAAGCTTACAGACTTTGACTGCTGACGAGAAAGATGCTTGGTGTACTTTATGACTGTATGGACATATTTGAGTACTAGCATCATACCCGTATGAAACAAATGTAATTCCTTCATTTATTTTCTGTGCCTAGTCGTGCTCAATCGTGCAGGGGTATACTGGAGCATATCCCTGCAGAATTTTGGGAAAAAGGCTGGGTATACCCTGCAGTGGTCAACCATTCACACTCACATGCATGTTTTTGGAATGTGGCAGGAAACCAGAGTACCCAGAGAAAACCCACAGACGCACGAGGAGAACATGCAGACTCCACACTTAGATGCCTGAAGGAAATTGGAACCCAGAGCTTCCAGATCTCCTGACTGTGTGGCCAACATGCTAACCACTAGGCCACTGTGACATGACTTTGAATTATTATTTATTTCCTTCATTTAGTGCATATGTACACAGTGTGGTAATGTATGTCAATAATGATGTGGAAAATGTACGCATTCAGTCAGTAACTTTCTGCCAGCCTTCTTTTACATTTACAACTGCAGCCTTATTTCCTTTAGCAAGTATAATATCTTTATATTCTACGTACTATCATAGATTGTTCTTTCTGAGTGAAGGTCCTGTGCTGCTGTTCATTATTGTTTGTTATTGACCGTCTGCTTTACTTACTACTTTACACCATCCCCTTTACTTGAACGTGCTTGAGAGAAGAAAATTCTGACTTCACTAATCAAGTTGGTATCCAGCTTTGTAGTACCGCTAATCCCATATCGTCAATGTTTGTTTTCGGACTTAACTTAGCCAAAGAAGTGATCCTGGATAAGTAAGAGTGACTGTCTCCTAACCTGGAGGTTGTTGGTTCGATCCACCCATGATCATGTTGAAGTATGCTTGGTATTTTCCTGATACAGGCCCCTAATGTAGCCCCAATCACATCACTGTTAAGGAGCAGGTACTACATGTAGCCACCATTCTTTTGTACTACATCCATACATGTACATGTAATTATGTTTACATCCCACCCTCGGCTGCTGCTGCTGAGTGAGTGCCTACAAAGCATGGTGTCACAGTTGCGGGCAAACCACCCGCAAGCCTTTATCCTGATCTATGATGACTTTAATCATGCCACTCTCTTTGCAACTGTTCCCACCTTCACTCAGTATGTGATGTGTCACACAAGAGACAATAAAACTCTAGACTTGTTGTATGCAAATTTCAAGGAAGCATACACTTCCAGGTCCCTCCCCCCCATGATCACAACCTTATTAATCTACTTCCACACACCAATCACATGGTGAGAAAACAGGCACCACAGAAGAAAAGTGTGATGATGTAGTCTGAGGAGCACTGTGAACAGTTGAGAGACTGTTTTCAGTCCACACAGGGATGAAATCGACAGCCTGACCACTTGCATTACAGACTATATCAACTTCTGTGTGGAAATCACTGTGCCCTCCAAGAAGGTGTGGTGATTCCTTAACTATAAACCCTGTTTCACTCCTGAGGCCCTGCTGAATGAGAAATTTTATCTCAGGGAACTTGGAGGAGTTGAGGACACTTCCTTGTGAGCTCAAACAAAAGATCAAACTACTGTTGGTACGTATTTACTTACAAAGTACGTATTTACTTACAAAGCCAATCAATTATTAATGGTGCAGCCGAGTTAACCGCTGCTTGCTAACCCCATATTATAACGAAACAAATGAGAAGTGCCACATCCACTCACCCAGCTAAAGTGAAAAAAATTATTTTAAGGGGGGCTGCTTGTCAGAGTATGTGGGAACAGAAGAATAAAAGTTGAACATGGGTGAGATTCTGTCTTTTCAAATGAGAAAGGGCTGTTCTGAGCCAGTTTTCTGAGTGAAAAGCGGACTAAATGAGATGCTTTAACCGCACATCAAGGAACAAACATTGAGGAACATTGGAGGGAGCCAACCATGTAACCACCATGCAATGTCAAAAAATGTAACAAAAACTTTCTACTGGGAAAAAAAGGGCCACAAAGAGATGTTTAAAACCAAACCAAAAAAAAGTTTCAACAAAAATGCTAAGTTTTTATAAGGTTTTGGGAATTAAAAATGGCTAGCTGGGATGTGGTACTGGGAAATGCTTTTCTTTTGATGACAGGATTTGATGACGAATACGGAACGTGTTACGCCGAGTCTGCCCATGTGATGCCAGTGGTTGTTTTATTCTCTTGACAGTTTATTTAATTTTTTTATTTAGACAAACGTTTCACTTTAAAAGTATATCTGCTCCACAGACCTTAATGTCCATCCATCCATTTTCTTCCGCTTATCCAAGGGTTGGGTCGCGGGGGCAGCAACCTATGCAGAGAAGCCCAGACGTCCCTCTCCCCGGCCACTTCGTCCAGCTCTTCCCGGCGAATGCCAAGGTGTTCCCAGGCCAGCCAAGAGACATAATCTCTCTAACGTGTCCTGGGTCTTCCCCGAGACCTCCTACCGGTGGGACGTGGCCTGAACACCTCCCCATGGAGGCGTCCGGAAGGCATCCTAACCAGATGCCCGAGCCACCTCATCTGGCTCCTCTCAATGCAGAGGAGCAGTGGTTCTACTCAGAGTTTCTCCCAGATGACAGTGCTTCTCACCCTATCTCTAAGGGAGAGCGCAGCCACCCTGCATAGGAAACTCATTTTGGCCCTTTTGGTCACTACCCAAAGCTCATGACCATAGGTGAGGGTAGCAACGTAGATTGACCGGTAAATTGAGAGTTTTGCCTTTTGGCTTAGCTCTCTCTTTATCACGACAGACCGGTGTAGAGTGCGCATCACTGCAGACGCTGCACCAACCCGCCTGGCCATCTCGCGTTCCATCCTTCCCTCACTTGTGAACAAGACCCCAAGGTACTTAAACTCCTCTACTTAAGGCAGAACCTCATCCCCGACCTGGAGATGGCACTCCACCCTTTCCAGGGCGAGAACCAAAGGACTCGGACTTGGAGGTGCTGATTCTCATCCCAGCCGCTTCACACCCAGCTGCGAACCGATTCAGTGAGAGTTGAAGGTCCCGGCTTGATGAAGCCAACAGGACCACATCATCTGCAAAAAGCAGAGACCGAATCCTGCGGCCACCAAAGCGAAACCCCTCAATGCCCTGGCTGCGCTTAGAAATTCTGTCCATGAAAGTAATGAACAGAATCGGTGACAAAGGGCAGCCCTAACCCTTAATGGAAACGGGTCGGACTTATTGCCGGCAATGCGAACCAAACTCTGACACCGGTCATAGAGGGAACAAACCGCCTGGATTAGGTGGTCTGATACCCCATATTCCCCACAGTATTCCACAAGGAACACGGTTGAATGCCTTCTCCAAGTCCACAAAACACATGTAGACTGGTTGGCCAAACTCCCATGCACCCTCAACGACCCTGCCCTGAGTATGGAGTTGGTCCACAGTTCCACGACCAGGACAAAAACCACACTGCTCCTCCTGAATCAGAGATTCGATTATCGGGCGGATCCTCCTCTCCAGAACCCCTGAATAGACCTGTGTTGAAAAACACCTTTATTTGTTAGTTCAGGATCGTGGGTGATCGGCTTTACTGAAAAAGACTCAGACACAAGGGTAAGTTTAAAATACAGCGCCTTTATTCTACCCCTCACACCGAGTTACAAACAAGCAAAGATTGGTTATGCACAAAACAGAATCAAAATCTCAGCTCTTACCGTGACGCGCTGGGTTGGAAAGCCTACAACCCCGCCTTGAGTTTGCACCAACCGGCTGGGCGGTACACGACCCGCAGCAGACTCTAACAGGAAGTGGGCTCCCCCCTCCTTTATACAGGTCTGTCCGAGGAGAGCGTAAGACGGGGGTGGCCAGTCCATGTCCCACGCTCCCAAGACACAGAGCTGTTTCCCAAGGTTAACAACAAGGGCGTCATTCGGTACACTGAGTTTGTTTAAAATAGTTAAGATGATTGTGAATTGCGAAGCATGGTTACAAACAAGCTGCATGATCATTCTTTCCCACCCTCTGGTACGCAATAGGGGAATCAAAACATAACAACATACTTTCCCATTTCAAGACCTTACCAGGAAGGCTGAGGAGTGTGATCCCACGATAGTTAGAACACACCCTCCAGTCCCCCTTCTTGAAAAGTGGGACCACCACACCGGTCTGCCTGTCCAGGGCCTCCGAACCAGATGTCCACGCGATGCTGCAGAGTCATGTCAACCAAGACACGCCCACAGCATCCAGGGCCTTAAGAAATTCTGGGTGGATCTCATCCACCCCCGGGGCCTTGCCACCAAGGAGCTTTTTGACCACCTCGATAACCTCAGCCCCAGAGAGAGTCCCCAGGCAAAGTATTCCCTCCGACGGTCCACAACATCTCGAGTCGAGTTTGGCAGCACACAGTCCCCACCACACACGGTGTTGACTGTGCACCGCTTCCCCCTCCTGGACGGCGGATGGTGGTCCAGAATCTCTTTGAAGCCATTCGGAAGTCGTTTTCCAAGGCCTCTCCAAACTCCTCCAATGTCTGGGTTTTTGCCTCAGTGACTGCCAGAGCCGCAGAACGCTTAGCCTGCCGGTACCTGTCAGCTTCCTCCAGAGTCCCATGGGCCAAAACCGCCTGATAGGACTCTTTCTTCAGCTTCAGCATCCCTCACCGCTGGTGTCCACCCACGGGTTCTGGGATTACCGCCACGACAGGCACCGACCACCTTACGGCCACAGCCGTAAGGTCAGCAGCATCCGATCAGCCGCATCCGATCAGCAGCATCGACAATGGAGGCATTAAACATCGCCCACTCGGACTCAAGCTTATAGCTCTAGCTTCTGTAGCCGAGGATTGGACCGCCAAGGCCTCCGCCACCCAGCTCTCTTTGCACCTGACCTCTTTGGCCCCTCCTACGAGTGGTGAGCTCATGGGAGGGGGGACCCACGTTACCTTTTCGGGCTGTGCCCGACCGGGCCCCATGGGTGCAGGCCCGGCCACCAGACGCTCGCCATCGTGCCCCACCTCCAGGCCTGGCTCCAGAGGGGGGCCCCGGTGACTCGCGACCGGGCGAGGGAAAACGAAGTCTTTTGTTCTTGTGCATCATTGGTGTCTACTGGGCCACTCTTTGTCTGGTCCCTCCCCTAGGACCGGTTTGTCATGAGTGATCCTACCAGGTGCATGACATAATGTGTTTGTACACCAATAAACACAGAGCTTATCCCGTGTGTTTGTTGAAGTTTTGGGTGTGTGTGCTCTCTCCTCTTTGTTTCAGTGTGAAGTGTCAAAGCTGCAACTGAGGTTCAGAAAAAAGGCAACTCCCGCTTTTACATGAATGTCCGCCCTCGCTGTGGGAGATTTCCAATCAACCCATCATCACTCATTCAAGGACTCATCTGGGTCAGCCTCAGTTCCCTCATCACTCATTCAGAAAATGAGGACTGCAGTATTAATAGCACTTGGGGCAGTTGAGGTTTTTAATGGACTTTTTTGTAGCCTTTGGAGCAGACGTTTGAATCTAGCAGGAAGGTTGAACACTCAACACAAACACTGCATCTATGATAGTTGCTGACCAAAGAGAATTATTTTTGGTGAAATACAAAGTGAAAATGCAACAGTACCGCTTAAAAACATAAACTGATAGTGACACTGGTGACCGTGTCATCACCAAAGCGACACAAAGCTATGTCAAGTCAGCGCATCGTCGCACTGTTCTCAGCTTACACAACAGAACGCCACTTTGTGCTTTTTGTTAACAGCTCTGGAAATGAATCATCCACCTTGTTTCACTGAGTCATTAGTGTTCTCTATTGGATGTGGAGGTTGAACTTGCAGAGAATAGCCAGTTTCTGAGCAGTTCAGCCTGACCCCCCACCCCTCCCCTTCCTCCCATCAAGCAGGGCAGTTTTTTTCAGTCGGGTAAGGTATGACTTTTTGTGAGTTTCCAGTGTCAAAAAAACCAAAATGCTCCACCTGCACTGTCACACATTTCCAATTTGTAACATATTAATTGATCTGACCATCAATGCATGTGTGGCAATCAGTCATTTTGTGAAAAGTAATTTTGTGAAAAAACAGGTATGAATCAGGTGGCCCGTATTTAAGGATGAAACCAGCACTTGTTGAACATGAATTTCTCTGCGGGCTGAGGAAAATGGGTTGTTCAAGACATTGTTCAGAAGAACAGCGTGCTTTAATTAAAAAGTTGATTGGAGAGGGGAAAACCTATGAAGAGGTGCAAAAATGTTTTGGCTGTTGAGCTAAAATGATCTCCAATCTCTTAAAATGGAGAGCAAAACCAGAGACACGTGATAGAAAACGGAAGACAAGTATCAAAATGAATGGAAGAATAACCACAATGGCAATGGCTCAGTTTCAGGATGATCAAAGACAGTCTGAAGTTACCTGTAAGTACTGTGACAGTCAGAAGACGTCTGTGTGAAGCTAATCTATTGACACGAATCTCCTGCAAAGTCCCTCTGGTAAAAAAAAAGGCTTGCGCAGAAGAAGTTACAATTTGCCAAAGAACACATCAACTGGCCTAAAGAGAAAATGAGGAACATTTGTGGACTAATGAGAGTAAAATTGTTCTTTTTGGGTCCAAGCGCCACAGACAGTTTGGAGATGACCCCCAGGCTCTGAATCCAAGCCACGGTACACAGTGAAGACAGTGAAGCATGGTGGTGAAAGCATCATGATATGGGCATGTTTCTTCTATTATGGTGTTGGGCGTATTCATCGCATACCAAGGATCATGGATCAGTTTGCATATGTCAAAATACTTGAAGTGGTCATGTTGCCTTATGCTGAAAAGGACATGAAGACAATGACCTCAAACATACTAGTAAACGAGCAAAATCTTGGTTCCAAACTAACAAGATAATGTTGTGGAGTGGACAGCCCAATCCCTGGACCTTAATCCAATCAAGAACTTGTGGGGTGACATAAAAAATACTGTTTCTGAAAGAAAAGTAAGAAATGTTAATGAATTGTGGAATGTGGTCAAAGAATCTTGGATTGGAATAACAACTGAAAGGTGTCACAAGTTTTGTTTTGTTTTTTTGACAAGGGAAACTCACAAAAAGTCATACCTTACCCAACTGAACCAAACAGTAAGTAATCAGATTAGTCTTGTTGTACTGCTATTATTTTGAACACTACTGTATGTATTGAGAGTTATTCGCCTTGCAGCTTTAACAACTTTTTCTGTGAAGACTTACTATAAAATGTTTGAGTTTGTCTGGGATGTTTTTTTGTTTTAGTCACCCAAATTTACAGGACCACCAACAATGTTAGATTGAGTTTGGAGTCAGAGCTTTGTGCTGTACTGTACCGTTAGATCAGTTTCATATGTGTCAATGCATTCTTGGTGCACTTCCTAAGCTTGAAGTTGTCAATTTCTTCTCTTACAATACATATGAACAATCAAATTGGGATGTTTACTGAATACAAGAGTGTGACTGGATAATAGCAGCTGTGTGTGTGTGAGCATGCACGCGTGCGCGCAGGGAACTAAGTGGCTTGCTGCATCAGTGCAGCCCAAGTCAACCGTGAGTGAAATCCAGTGTCTCGTGTGTTTAATAGACCAGAAGAAGAGAAAGTCAACATCGCAAATAAAAGTATTGATTCTTCTCAGTCTTACCCGTAGTGCCTCTGAGCCCAAGCAGGGTGGACTTGCTGAACCCTAGCAGAAAGACCTGCAGACAAATGAGAAGCAGTCATGAAGCGAGAGGCATTCTGTCACTTTTTGCTTGTTCAGATGCAAGCGTGTACACAAGAATATTGCTGACTGCCAGTCTCTTGACACACAATTTCTGTGACCTCGCTGCTTCCAAGGTTCATCTGGAATGAGCCGAGTCTTAGTAAGAAGGGGAAATGCATCCCTCTCTTCATTCCACCAGCCAAGTGTCCTTCTGTTGCTTCTCCTCTTCTACATCAAAGCAGCATCCCCTTTCTTCCAACTTAAACAAAAAAATTTTTTTTTGCTTGCACAGAACACTAAGTGGCAAGAAAACCACCCCCTCTTGCTCTTCTTATGCTTTCCCTCTCACTTGCTGCTCGCAACTGTGTTTTAGCTGGAGAGCTCCAAAGGGGGGCTGTCAAGGTTTGGTGTGTAGCAGGATGTTGGAGGGAAAACACAAAGCATGTGTTCTGGTGGTTCACATTGAAAATGCCCGGCGGCACGCAAGCTGTGCATGAACCCGAGTAGAAACTGTACGCACAACAAAGACTCAGTGAATGATGGTCATGAATGTTTTAACTTGACTGTTCCCCACATTTTTACTGCTATTTTACCATCACAGACTATTGTTATTTGTTCACATTTAGCAATGTTTGCAAATATAGTCACAGGAAAAAAACTAAAATTTTTACTGCCACAGTGGTGAAACACTTTAGCTTATTCACATGTATGCCATTTAAATTTTGCTGTAGTTTATGCTGCAATGGTTAAATATACTGCACATATACATACACTGTACAAATACAACATCTAGTACAGTCTTTCCCATACTTAGCAGTAAACTATTTTTATGGCACACGGTTATATAACCCCTTGTTGTGATACATTAGCATTTGATGCTCTTTAACATTGGATTATATTGTACAGTATGTATGTACACAGTATGGATGTTGACGATGATGATGGCAATGCACGATATATAATAGGTGAAAAATTTTACTCAGGTTGTATCCCAAAGAGAAATCACATTTTAAATCTGGGTCATGAGCTGAAAAAGTAATATAATATCTGAAGAAGGGTTGTCACTGCTACTCAACCAAATATATGAGATACAGATAAAACAACATATCTGGATGGGGTCAAGGGACACAAACATGTAGTTGAAGGTTGATGACGGTAAAAACAGTAGGTTGTTTTTAGAAGAAAGGAATTGTACAATATTTGACAGGGAGGAGACTAAGGGCATAAACTGTCTTGAAAAACACACTCACTTGTCTGTGAGCTGCGCGGTTTGGCTCCCAAATACGCCAAGTTGACATTGGCCTTCCTGCCATCAATGATGGGATTTGCATCCTTGCACGCCTGCTCTGCGGCCATTCTGTCCACCATTGTCACCTGTTGACACAATATCCCGCGGGTTAACTTAAGAAAAACAAAACAAAAAAACAACCTTATGTGGACTGGCCCACAGGGAGTTGCTGTCCTTGTCTCTCCGCAATCGAGTCTATGTTTTATAAAAAGACATGATGAGACACGAGGAGGTGCATTAATATGTTTCCATCTGAGGTTCAGCTGCATGTTAAGTTAGCGTAGGCTGTTGCAGTATGTGGGAGTTTTTTTTTTCCCCAGACTGGGATAGCAACGATGAGCAACTGGAATCTACCTTGAGGGAGTGAGTTTGAGGAGTGGGCAGATAGCGTGGGAAGGGAAGAGCTCAAGGTCAAGACACAGCAAACACATCACACTGAACTGCAGTGAACACAAATAGATGCTCAGTGTGAGACTTCTGCAACATCCTTTGCAAACAAGGGAACATGGTTTGAGATCTGCCAGAGTTCACTGTGTTGCTGCAGGGAAGAAGGCTGCTTGGGGACATCAGTAATGAAATGAGCATACTATGGCCCAGTACAAACACACATGCACACACAAAGCATCCTGGCGGTGGGGAAAGTCAAAATGAAACTAAAGCCACATTTAAGCAGTACAAGAAGGGTAAACCCTAAAACTGGTTTATGTTCCCCCACAGTGTAAGGCGGGATGGTCTTATTTATTTCTGCTACGTCTACACAAGGAGACGCTGCCGATTAATTAAACCAAGAAGTGTATTGTGGCAGGGAGCAGCATGCCCGTTTTCTGTAAAAAACCAAACCAAACCATGCTGAAATGTGTAAAAAAACAAGCTGCAGGCCGCAAATTGCCCCAGACTGTTGACACCCCTGTGTTAAACAGACTGTTTACAACTTGCTCCAAATGACATGTTTTAAACCAGAAAAATATAAGACCACCACCAGATAGTATAGAATACCATTAGTGGTTCAAAAACAGATTGAACAAAACATTTATATTTTTCCACAATTACTAATTAAATTGTATTAAAAAAAATGTTTAGTCTGAATAATATAACAAAAAGTCTTAGAGAAGCTACCAACAATTTGCAATCATGCTGTTGTACAGGCTATCCACCTTACTCCATGAGCCTTTGCATGAATTATGGGTGAAACTTCTGGTAGACACCTGAACCAGCGTTTATTTTCATTACAACTGTAATCGATCTCGAAATTCCTCTTTTTTTCGCTTGATAACTACAGAAAAATGTGGGAACACCAGCTGTCATGTCTTAAACGAGGCGATGTAACAATTACGTTCCCTACTAAAATTGAAGGAAGGGAGGATGACGTTAAAAAATGGCCAAACATCTCCTATAGTAGCATTATTAGCTACTTTTTCAACTCTATTGCAGCAGATGGCGAGGCTATGAGGCTCCGAGACATATCAATACCTTCATCACAATAAGGTTGGTCGGGTTTTGTTGAAAGACGTTGGGCACAATCTTATGTATCGAAAAGCAGATGTTGAGCCAATAATGTCAATAATCCACGCAACGGATAATTTCAAGGTAACTGAGCAGGTAGGTAAATTCACAACATTAACTTTATTTGTGCTTATTTCTGCCGTGGTAACACACAGTGCTGATCTATTGTAATGTTACCACTTCACGTGCTTGTGTTTACGTGCTGCAAGAGCAGATGAGTGCACAGTGTGAAGCTTGTGTTTCTATTTCATGCTTTGACAAAGTCAGCTGTGTTTTAAAAAGTGGTACTTTTGGAATAACTGATACCAGGGAGAAGTACACACGAAATATCTCACACATTCTTGTGACACTGCTGTCAGGTCTCCGCAGTACCCGGCATCTCTTCGCTGGTGGTTTGGAGTATCCCAACTGTAATGTAGGATGTTAGTACAACCACGAGCCGCACAACACGTCCCTAAGCTGCGCAAGGCCATTTTCGTAAATTTCGGAGGATTAAGTAAAACACGCTTCTAACGTTTGTATGCACCGCTAAAGCTAATCAAACCGCCTACTCTAATTGAAAACAATAGCGCAGAGAAACTTACAATTGGTATACCAAAAGTTCCACCCATAACCCGTTTTACGTCAGCGGCATCAGGAATAAGGTGGATATATTCAATTAAAGCAATTTGCATATTCAATTAGCAATTCAATTAGAAGCTAAACTTTGAGCATGCGTGAAATGAATAAATCATTCTATACCATATCACATCTATAGGCAATTTAGAGATTACAATTAACCTAATATGCATGTTTACGGGATGAGGGAGGAAGCCATAGTATTTGGAGAAAAAAAAACAAGCAGCAAGCACATGCAAACTCCACAAAGAAATGTTCCAAAGGGGATTCCAAATCGGACCTCCAGAATTACCACTATGCCTTAGTGCTTCCTTCTGTTCACAACATTTAAATGTTTTTTTCCCTCTAGTGACTAAATTAAAATGTTACTGAATGTAACTGAATGTAATTAAAATGTCCAACCATCCATTTTCTTCCGCTTATCCGAGGTCGGGTCGTGGGGGCAGCAGCGTAAGCAAGGAACCCCAGACGTCCCTCTCCCTGGCCACTTCGTCCAGCTATTCTCGGCGGATGCCGACGCGTTCCCAAGCCAGCTGAAAGACATAGTCTCTCCAGCGTGTCCTGGGTCTTCCCCAAGGCCTCCTCCCGGTTGGACATGCCCTGAACACCTCCCCAGGGAGGCGTCTTGGAGGCATCCTAACCAGGAGCAACAATTCTACTCCAAGTCCCTCCCAGATGACAGTGCTTCTCACCCTATCTCTAAGGGAGAGCCCAGCCAGAGAAAACTATGGCCACTTGTACCTGCAGTCTTGTCCTTTCGGTCACTACCCAAAGCTCATGACCATAGGTGAGGGTAGGAACGTAGATCAACCGGTAAATTCTCCATTCTTCCCTCTCTCCTGAACAAGACCCAGAGGTATTTAAACTACTCCACTTAAGGCAGGACCTCATCCCGACCCGGAGATGGCACTCCAACCTTTTCCGGGCGAGAACCATGGACTCAGATTTGGAGGTGCTGGTTCTCACCCCAGCCACTTCACACTCAGCTGCGAACCGATCCAGTGAGACTTGAAGGTCACTGCTCGATGAAGCCAGCAGGACCACGTCATCTGCAAAAAGCAGACCGAATCCTGTGGCCACCAAACTGAAACCCCTCAACGGCCCGCTTAGAAATTCTGTCCAAGTAATGAACAGAATCGGTGACAAAGGGCAGCCCTGGCGAAGTCCAACTCTCAATGGAAACGGGTCGGAATTATTGCTGGCAATGCAAACCAAACTCTGACACTGGTCATGCAGGGAACGAACCGTCGGGATTAGGTGGTCCAATACCCCATATTCTACGAGCACTCCCCAAAGTCTTCCCCGAGGAAAACGGTCGATTGCCTTCTCCGAGTCCTCAAAACACATGTAGACTGTTTGGGTAAATTCCAATGCACCCCCAAGGGCCCTGCTGAGAGTCTAGAGCTGGTCCACAGTTCCACGACCAGGACAAAAACCACACTGGCCTTTCCTGAATCCGAGATTCGACTATTCGGTGGATCCTCCTCTCCAGAATTAATCCAAAAATCCTGAATAGACCTTACCGGGAAGGCTGAGAAGTGTGAACCCACGATAGTTAGAACACACCCTCCGGTCCCCCTTCTTGAAAAGCGGGACCACCACCCCAATCTGCCAGTACAGGGGCACTGACCCTGATCTCCACGCGATGCTGCAGAGTCGTGTCAACCAAAACACACCCACAGCATCCAGGGCCTTAAGAAACTCCGGGCGGATCTCAGCCACCCCCGGGGCCTTCCCACAAAGGAGCTTTTTGACCACCTTGGTAACCTCAGCCCCAGAGATAGCGGCACACGCCTCAGAGTCCCCGGGCACTGCTTCCATGTTGGAAGTCGTGTTGGTGAGATTGAGGAGGTCTTCAAAGTATTCCCTCCACTGGTCCACAACATCTCGAGTTGAGGTCAGCAGCACATCGTCCCCACCATGCACGGTGTTGACTGTGCTCTGCTTCCCCCTCCTGAGACAGCGGATGGTGGACCAGAATCTTTTTGAAGCCATCCGGAACTCATTTTCCATGGCCTCTCCAAACTCTTCCCATGTCCGGGTTTTTGCCTCAGTGACTGCCAGAGCTGCAGACCGCTTGGCCTGCCAGTACCTGTCAGCTGCCTCCAGAGTCCCATCGGCGAAAACGGCCTGATAGGACTCTTTCTTCAGCTTGACGGCATCCCTTAACGCTGGTGTCCATCAACGCGTTCTGGGATTACCGCCACGACAGGCACCGACCACCTTACCATCGCCCGCTCGGACTCAATGTCCGCTGCCTCCTTCGGAACTTGGTCAAAGCTCTCCCGCAGGGGGGAGTTGAAACTCCTTCTGACAGGGGACTCTGCCAGATGTTCCCAGCAGACCCTCACAATGTATTTGGGTCTGGAGTCCGTCCTCTAAGGACTCCAAAAAGGATGGGTATTCTGAACTGCTGTTTGGTGCATAAGAACAAACAACAGTCAGGACCCGTCCCCGCACCCGAAGGCGTAGGGAAACTACCCTCTCGCTTACCAGGTTAAACTCCAACGTGCAGGCTTGGAGCCGGGGGGCAACAATGAATTGCCACCCCTGCCCGTCGCCTCTCATTGCCGGCAACACCAGAGTGGAATGAAGTACAGCCCCTCTCCAGAGGACTGGTTCTAGAGCCCTTGCTGTGGGTTGAGATGAGTCCGACTATATCTAGCCGGAATTTCTCCACCTCACGCACCAGCTCAGGCTCCATCGCTGCCAGAGAGGTGACATTCCACGTACCGACAACAAGCTTCTGTAACCGAGGATCAGACCGCCAAGGCCTCCACCTCCGGCCGCCACCCAGCTCACTTAGCACCCGACCCCTTTGGCCACTCCTCTGAGTGGTGAGCTCATGGGAGGGGGGAACCCACTTACCTTTTCGAGCCGTGCCCGACCGGGCCCCATGGGTGCAGGCCCGGCGACCAGACACTCGCCATCGTTCCCCACCTCCAGGTCTGGCTCCAGAGGGGGACCCTGGTGACCCGCGTCCGGGCGAAGGGAAAACGAAGTCCAATGTTTTTAATCATCATCAGAGTCTTTTGAGCCACTCTATGTCTGGTCCCTCCCCTTGGACCTGTTTGTCATGGGTGACCCTACCAGGGGCATGACAGCCCCCGGACAACTTAGCTCCTAGGATCATTGGGACACGCAAACTTCTCCACCACGATAAGGTGGTGGCTCAGGGGAGGAGATAATTTAAATATTACTCTAAAAATACATATTTTTTTCAGATTTTTTTGGTGGGATGACTACAGTTTGACTTGGGAACAAACGATTTCTATTACCGTAGTTTCTAATAATAACAAAACCAGTTTAAAAGCCAAACAAATCTGAGGCCAAGCAGCATCCTTGTTGTGGTTTAGCTTTGCCCTGCCTGCCTTTGTTTGTTTAACATAACATTTAAGTTTTATTCGATTTTGATATCCTCCCATGCACATAAAGACGTCCGTCTCCCACTGCAGCACTGAGTCCCAAATGAACACACAGTGGCATAGTTTGTGGTTCTCAGATTAAAGTGCTGATAATGAATGACACACTTAGTAAAAATAACCTGCTGTGCTTTCTACCGGCACGTGACTGACACCGGCACACACCGAAACGATGCTCGTAACTCAAATTATACAATGTGAAAGTAGCTTTAAAGGCAAAACACGGAAGCTACTTACAAAGCCGTACCCCCTGGACTTGCCGGTGTGTTTGTCCGTAATCACCACCGCCTCGTCGATGTCTCCGAAAGTCTGGAAATATTTCCGAAGTGAGGTGTCGTCCGTGTGATAAGGTAACCCGCCGACGAAAATCTTGGTGTAAGTTGTGTCTTTCTCCGCGGCGTTGGGCTCCATTATTTCTAAAGGGACTCCGAGCAGCTGACTAAAGAAGAGGGGCGATGTCATTGGTGTGGAATAAACGAAGGGGGGGAAAACAAATGAAAGACAAACTGAAAATCCAGATAAAAGCGAAGAGGAACACTCGCCGATGCGGCGACGCTACAGTAAAGTAGCCATGTAGCATGTAGCATGACACAGCTTTTGAATGGCAAGTGATACTGTGTGTGTGTGTGTGTGTGTGTGTGCGCGTGTGGAGTCTTCTCTTGTCTCCAGTTCAGTGAAAAAAGACAAAATACAGAAGCTTGGCGAGGCGTGTCCTCGTGCACTTGCTATCCAATAGACGGGCCGTGCGTCTCCTCCTGCTCCATCTATGGAACTGCACACTCCATCAGTCACTTCCTGTAAAAGAGGCCTTGGTCAGGTAATGATTCAGTTGGTACTAGATGCCCGTAAAGATAGAAGGACAAAATAACTTTTCTGAAAAATAAAACAATTAGAGCATATTTCTTGTATTTTCATTTTCTGGGTCTCATAGACATAGCACAAAAACCATGAAACACTAACTTTAATTGACAAAAGGTGTCTGTGTGAATGCAAATTTTAGGTGTTAACCCCATTCATCTATTTTGTATATGGCTGTTCCACTTTTGGGTCACAGGTGAACTGAAGTTTATGGATTACAAACAAAAAATAGTTTTTAAAGTGACTTCTATTGGGCTGACTAGCAGTGTCCTACAGTTCAGTGTGAGATCTTCTCGTGTGGGCGCCAAGTCATTAACAGCAGGAAATAAAAAGGGCTAATTCATGACAATAGGCCACACCGGCGGGGGGGATGACCATGCAGATGCAGGAAACTAATAGATGAAAGCCGGCCTGCAGACGGCCGAGCAGTCTGAGTGGAAGACCTTACTCAGCTGGTTTCTTCTGATTATTTGGCCTGACAGATGTCCTTCACACCCGGGATCATTTCACACCAACATTCATTTGCCACATCACACACAGACAGCCAGTCTCCAGGCATCATCACATTACATTAATACTCACATCAGACCTACTGTCTCCTCCTCACACTTGAAACTTTTCAAGGCCATAAGAGTATAATAAGCATTCTGTCTAATGTGCCTTTTTATTTATTTAGAACATTTGATTCATTTTAACAGACAGACTGTAGTTCTACTTTGTTTTTAAACTTTAAAAGACAGAGTAACAGGAAGGGAAGTTGATTTAAATGTACTGAAAAAAAGATGGATGACTGAAAGATAAGATGTCTCCAATTACCCAAAGACAATGTTTGATTCATTCATTAATCCACCTTCTATACCTCTTGTCCTAATTAGTGTCATGAGTAAGCAGGAGCCTCTCCCAGCTGACCAGCAAGAGATGAGGTACACCTTGGACTGATCACCAGCCTGTCACAACAACCCATATGAACAAACCAACAGCCATACACATTTTAAAATTCATTTTTAATTAAATAAAAACACTGCGAGGTGGCATTGCCGAAGCAGAGAAGCAAGCTGAAAGGTACAAATGTTAACATCAAGGAAAATCTGACAAAACACAACGTTGACATCACCAAGAAAGCACAAATTTTAGGAAAGCATTGGGAAATTCAAGGAGCACAAACTGCAAAAATGGAAGCTCAAAGGAAGCCAAAATACTTATTGCCAAAGACATAACAGAAGTGGACAAATATTGATGATGACGAAAAAATTACAGACAAAACTCACAAGGACTTGATGCAGCTGGAAGTTATCAACAATCGAGAATAACGCCACAGTAACATGGATTATGCCAAATTCAACACCTGGTGAGGTGTTCCGGGCATGCCCAGCCAGAAGGAGGCCAGGGACAGACGTAGGACATGCTGGAGGAATCCTGTCTCACAGTTGGCCTGGGAACTCTCGCTATCTTTCCGGTGGAACTGGAAGAGGTGGCTGCGGACCGGGAAGTCTGTAGTTCCCTACTGACAACACTGACCCTGCAACCCAGACTTAGATGGGCAGAAAAAAATGGATGGATGGCAAATTCAACATTAAGAAACAAATTTAATTTGATTGTCAGCAGTAAGTTATTGCTCAATTTATATGAAAAAATAAATTGTGCTATTGTCATATTTGTATTCTCAATGTTTTTAATTTACCTGTATTTATTAATGCATCCACTTATTTTTATTTATTAAAAATGTAGACATATTTTATCAATTTAATTTGTTACATTTTTGTTTAAAAATTAATTTAAAAAATTTACATAAAAACAATGAAAGGTTTGTAGGGTCATTATTTTAACTCGTATTGCATCTTGATATATTTTTAAAATACCTACCTGTCTTTTCACACAGGAAGTGGAGCTAATGTAAATGATAACATGCAAGCAAGTGAAATACATTAATTGTCAACATGGAAAATTGCAAGTGTGACTGAATTATCAGACATGGAGAAGGGTATAGAATTAAATAAACTCTCCTTTTTCCTACTCCTTTTCATACAGGTTGACTTGTAAATGGAACCACTTGATGTTCAATAGTGCAATGTCTGAAACAAACCATGCCATACCGTATTAATGGCATATATCAGATATAACACTAATTTGCTTTGTCACCTACCAAATGAAGCTAAAAGGATGTTTTGTTCAGATAACTTAGTATATCTACAGCTCCACATTAGATTGGTTTTAGCATCTTTAATGCACAAAACTTAAAAAGCTGATAAGTTAGTGTTAAGTTAATTTTTATGTATGTGGCCCTCGCTGGAATAAACTTGGGACACCCATGCCCATTTGGTTGTAGACTCCCTGTTGACTACCTCTGCTGTAAACAATGAAACAGAAATACAGGTATTTCAAATACAGTGAAACTTTGGTTAGGGTCATTAAGGAAGTCAGAGTCCTACTGAAACTAACCAAAACCTATTTTTCGTTAAAAATTATATCGTCCAAATAATAATAAATCTTGAAAACCCAATTAATCTGTTATAGAAAACCAAAAATATTAACACGTTTATAGTTTTACATTGATTACATTACATTACATAACTTCGATTTACATCCATAAAACTATTTAAAATGCATATAAATGATGAATAAAAGGAATAAATTAACATTTGAAGTTACTTTTACCTTCACTAAAGACATGATTGTTGCCAGAGGTGCAATTGGGCATCAAACTCAACACGGACATCACCTTTGTGTTTTTCATTAACTCATTAATGTTTCTCATTTTAGCTCTCTGCTTTTTGTTTGACCACGGCTGCAAAATTACTCAAAATGAAGCCAAATAAATTTGCAAGTGCCAGCAACTTGATAAAGAACGAGAGAAACACTATTGAATAAAAAAAAAAAATCATGGCAAACCACGAACATGGTGTTTGCGTTGATCTCACTGACACGCAGTGTCTTTGTCAACAAGCTCGTCTTCAGTGCAGGTAAAAGTAACCTTAATGTTACAGTAATTCATCCCTTTCATTCATCATTGACATGCATTGAGAAATGGTTTATGCATGTAAAACTATAAAAACTTTTTTAGTGTTAACATTTTAAAAAATATGTTGCATAACAGTGTTAGCAAATAATTACATACTCACGCTGATGACATCATAGACGAGCGACATTTCTGACTGCTGGTTCCAGTTTCCATTTAGTAGCAAGCTAATTAGCTGCTAACAAGGGCATTTTGTGACAAAAATACAGCGGTGCCACGGTACAAATAATCCAATCACATCAAATTATATAAGAAATATTTGAAAACACTATTTGGCAGTGGTGAAAAAAGCAGAGACAAGCGGTTTAAATATAAATTTATATTTACAACAATATTAACATCAATATCAAGGTAAGAAAGAACAGTATTTTACATCCTGTAATTTCTTTTGTAGCTCAAACCATGAACTGACAGACATTTCACTTTTTCAGATGAAACGTTGTTTGAATAATCTTCATTCGGACTGGGGTAAAAACAACTCCAATTTAGAAAATCCTAACAATTTCTTGTAAGTAACTGCACAGCAATTCTGGACAGAACAGAACAGAACTTCAGAAAGAAAAGGAAATCTGAAAGAAAAAATCTCAGCAGGACCAGACTCTTACACTCTACTCCTATCTTTTATGAGAGGGGATATCATATCATATTCAAGGAATATCATAGATGCAACAGTAAAAGCCCACATGAGTACAATCTAGTACAGGAAGTGTCTCTAAGCAGTGCAGAATGACAAAAACAAAAAACTCTTTGGATTGAGCATGTCTTCATAGGTTGATTACTCCAATAGAAGCTTCACAAAAAGTAAAGAAAAACATTTGAAGAGGGAACAAGTAATGCATTAAAAAGGACTAAAATGAAATTTAACAGACTTGTGTTGCTTCTAGTGGATTTTGAAATCAAACTCTAATGAGGATAAGCGGCATAGAAAATGGATAGAATCAAAAAATGTAGCCACAGGATGAAACACATCAATCCATCTATCTTCCACTGCTTATCCGAGGTACGGTGGTAGGGGCAGCAGCCTATGCAGGGAAGCCTAGACCTCCCTCTCCCCGGCCACTTCGTCCAGCTCCTCAGGTGGATACTGAGGTGTTCTCAGACCAGTTGAGAGACATAGCCTCTCCAACGCATCCTGGGTCTTCCCCGATGCCTCCAACCGGTCGAACGTGCCCTGAAAATCTCCCCAGAGGGTCGTCCGGGAGGCATCCTACCAGATGGCTGAGCCACCTCATCTGGCTCTCAAAGCAAAGGAGCAGCGGTTCTACTCCGAGTTTAATGCTTCTCACCTTATCTCTAGGGGAGAGCCCAGCCACCCAATGGAGAAAACACATGTTGGATGCTTGTACCCGCGATCTTGTCCTTTCAGACACTACCCAAAGCTCATGACCATAGGTGAGGGTAGGAGAGTAGATTGATTGGTAAACTGAGAGCTTTGCCTTTCCACTCAGTGCTCTCTTCACCACAACGTACAGATACAGAGTCCGCATTATTGCAGACACTGCACCAATTCGTCTGCCGATCTCGTGTTCCATCCTTCCTTCACATTTGAACAAGACTCCGAGGTACTTAAACTCCTCCAATTGGGGAAGGGTCTCATCCCTGACACGGAGATGGCACTGGAATGCCTTCTTCAAATCCACAAAACACATTGGTTGGGCAAACTCCCATCCACTATCAAGAACGCTGCCAAAGGTGAGTGTAGAGCTGGTCCACAGTTCCACAACCAGGACAAAAACCACACCACTCCTCCTGAATCTGTGATACGACTATAAGACGGATCCTCCTCTCTGAGACACCTGAATAGGTTTTACCAGGAAGGCTGAGAAGCATGATCCCACAATAGTTGGAACACACCCTCCGGTCTCCATTCTTAAAAAGGGGGACCCCCACCCTGGTCTGCCAATCCAGAGGCACTGCGCCCGATGTCCATATGATGCTGCAGAGTCAACCAAGACACGGCCACAGCATCCATGGCTTTAAGGAACTCTGACAGGATATCATCCACCCCCAGGGCTTTTTGACAACCTCAATCACAGAGATAGGAGAGCCTACTGTGGAATTCCCAGACACTGCTTCCACATTGGAAGACGTGTCGGTGGGATTGAGGAGGACTTCACGTATTCCTTTCACAAATTCACAACATTTGGAGTCGAGGTCAGCAGCACACCATCCCCACCATACACTGTGTTGACTGTGCGCTGCTTCCCCCTCCTGAGACGGTGGATGGTGGTACAGAATCTTATCAAAGCCACTCTGAAGTCATTCTTAATGGCTTCTCCAAACTTCTCCAATTTCCGAGTTTCTGCCTCAGCGACTGCCAGAGCTGCAGACCACTTGCCCTGCTGATCGGTACCTGTCAGCTGCGTCCTGAGTCCAATTCAGCAAAAAAGCCTGATAGGACTACTTCAGTTTGACGCCATCCCTTACCACAGGATGAAACATTTGGAGGCAAAAAACAAGAATATAGTGTTGATCTCAGGTGAGAGTCACGTGGAATAATGAGATTTCATTAACAAATATTAATAAGACAACCTGAACGTAAAGTGAAGCCTTAAATAATCACGTATTGACTTGTTTTAGATACATTTTCCCTCCAAGTAATTCCTTTTAAATGAACAGGTTTGTTCACTAGCACCTCTATAACAAAGAGCTTGTCCTCATGAAACCAAGAGAAGTTACTGAAAAATGACACCAAAAGTGCTTTTTTGAGAAGAGAAAATTGGCAGTATGAAAGAAATTATACACATACTGCGTAAAAAATAAGAGGCCCTTTTCACTCAAGAAAAAAGATGACCTATGATGGAATGACAAAAATTACACATATTAAATATTAAGCCTTGTAATCTGTGCAAAAAACATATGTGACCTACAAAAGCATATATATATATTTATGTATAGTACATTTGAAGCTATTTACAATTTCTATCAACAACAAAGGAAAAAGTCTCCAAACAACACAGTGTCTAATACTGCAGTACCGTCGCTACGAGGAAATGATGCTTCAACACAGACAAGAACCAGGAGGAAGGATTATTGCTTGAAATTGAGTTATTTTACAGTGTCATCTTACACACACACACACACACACACACACACACACATCAGTTTACAGCCAGTTTTCTAGCTCTGTACTTTGAAACATCCAAAATTTGTATTTTAGATAACCAAAATATCTTCAACTTTCTGATTCAAAATATTTCCTCTGGATCGATAAAACAATTGCCTCTTGAATCTGTATAAATATACGTCAGCTGCGTTTTTAAAATGATTTTTCCTCTCAATTTCTGTTCTTATAATAAATCACTGACAACAAGAGTGTTGGATAAAATCTGTGCTTGCTACTTTTCCACTGGTTCCCACTTTAAAGACCTCATACTTATTTCCCATAAACCACCCCCTACTTCCCCACAAATCCTGGAGAATATATGTGAAAATAATCCTGGTAATATCTGTTCCTATGGGTTCATTCTTGAGTAAAGGCCTCTTTTGCCACAATCGATGTTGGCCTCTCCTTAAAGTGCAATCAACCAACGATTCATTTGTTCGCTAGCCCGCCCAACCCTGGAGGCCAAAGTGTCACAATCTGGTGGCTTGCTTACAACCATCTTTACTGTCGGCACCTCCTCTGGGAGTGAGATAGCCAAGGAAACATGAGAGATTATGAATGAGAAGAAATGCACATTTCTAATGCAGTTTCATAGTACATTCGACAAGGATGATTCACACTCACAAGCAGACACACAAGTCTCATAGCACCTCAAGCCCAGAGACATTTTACGACTCAGCAAGTGCATCCACCTAACTGCAGTCTGCAAGAAGGACCGCAAAGGTGTGTGTGTTTGTGTCTCTCACGCAGTGTTTCTGAGTTTCATCAGCATTGTTATATTTCCACATTGACACTTCTCCTGGTGGCCAGACTGCAAAGGCATCAATCAAAAGGAAACTTGCACCACCATGTGGCGGGTGTCAAGCACACCAACATGTCCTCCTGCAGCTTTCTGGGGATTACAGCAAAGGAAATGCTTCCGGCATCAAGTTCAGCAATATTTCTGAATTGCAAAGAAGAAATGTGATAAATAAATTAGTCAAAACTCCAGTTGTGCATTCAAATAAGCAACTCTTTGAACTTGTGCACCTACCTGATCCGGTCCCATCATGCGCCCCATTACCATTGGATTCATGACCATCTGACCTCCCATCTGACCCATGTGACCACCTCCTCCACCAGTGGACATGGCGCCGTTCATCATCATGGCCCCGTATTGGCCTGGATTTCCTTGCTGTCCAAATTGCTGTTGCCCTGGCGGCACTTGCTGGCCAAACTGCTGCTGGGAGTATGAACTGATATGAGAGCAGACAAGATGGAGACATGTCAAGTGAAATGTTTTTACTCAATGCCATCAGACAACTGTAGAAGGATTAGCAAACCTGGTGCGTCCCATGCCTCCCTGTGACCAGCCCTTCATATCTGTACCCTGGTACATAGGACCACCCTGCGGGTGCTGTTGCATCATGGGATTTTGAGGCCCTAGGCGGCCTGGCATCATGGTGTTTGGTGGACTGTTGCCAGAAGGCCCAAATGAGGGGTCTCCCTGCTGGCTCATGCCTGTAAAGATAAAAGCGTAGTGGAAAGTTAGCAAAACCCCTACAGTTCAGAGACTCACCACCAGAGAGCAGCATTGTTCTGCGCAGTAAACTAACCATAATTCCCTCCGTAGCCGAACTGCTGGGGTCCAGCCTGAACCATGTTTGGACCCCCCACAGGATTGTCCATGCCGCCAGGAGCTGTGATGTTTGGCGGGGGGCTGAATCCACCTGCGGCTGCCTGCTGCTGATGCTGCTGCTGTTGCTGCATCAGCATCATCATGCGCTGCCTCCTCATCTGCATTGTCACCATCTCCCTGCTGCGTTGAGCCATCATCTGAGCATTCAAAAAACCCTGTTGGGAGGAAAAACATATTAAGACTTTTCAACATGCACAAATATCTACTACCTCAGCCTTACTTGCCATTTTTATTACAGCAGCTATTGCAGTTTGCACATATTCTATTTGCAACTTGCTTTTTGACACATCTTTTACCATTGCGCGTGCGTGCACGCGCACACATACAGTTGTGTTAAAAAAAATAGCAGTGCAATGTGACTAACCAGATTAATCACTGCTATTAATATATTTTTTATTGCTACACAGTAAACAAGTTACCAGTAGATGCAGTAGATTCTCAGAAAACAAACAAGACCCAGCATTCATGATATGCACACTTTTAAGTCTGTGCAGTTGGGCAATTAGTTGAAAGGGGTGTGTTAAAAATAGCAGTGTGGCATTCAATCACTGATCAATTTTGTGAAAAAACAGCTGTGAATCAGGTGACCCTTATTTGAGGATGAAACCAGCACTTGTTGAACATGCATTTCTCTTTGAAAGCCTGAGGATAATGGGTCGTTCAAGACATTTTTTAGGAGAACAGTGTACTTTGATTAAAAAGTTGATTGGGGAGGGGAAATCTTGTGAAGATGTGCAAAAAAAATTGGGCTGTTCAGCTCAAACCATCTGAAATGCTTTAAAATGAAGAGAAAAGCCAGAGACACGTGGCAAAAAACAGAAGACTATCAAAATGGACCGAAGAAGACGTCCGTGTAAAGCTTATCTATTTACAAGAATCCCCTGCACAATCCATCTGTTAGAAAAAAGGCATGTGCAGAAGAGGTTTGTCAAAGAACATATCATCTGACCTAAAGAGAAATGAAAGAACATTTTGTGGACTGATGAGTAAAATTTTTCTTTTTGGGTCCAAGGGCAGCAGACAGTTTGTGAGACGACCCCCAAATTCTGAATTCAAGCCACAGTACATAGTGAAGATGGTGAAGCATGGTGGTGCAAGCATCATGATATGCGCATGTTTCTGGTGTTGGGCCTATTTATCGCATACCAGGGACCATGGATCCGTTGGCATATGTCAAAATACTCAAAGAGGTCATGTTGTCTTATGCTGAAGAGGACATGCACTTGAAATGGGTGTTTCAACAAGACAATGACCCCAAACACACTAGTAAACAGGCAAAATCTTGGTTTCAAAACAACAAAATGAATGTTATGGAGTAGCCAGCCCAATCCCCAGACCTTAATCCAATCGAGAACTTGTGGGTTGACATCATAAATGCTCTTTCTGAAGTAAAACCAAGAAGAAAGTTTGTACAAAATAGTTTTGAGTTTGTAAAGTCAACACCAGACGTTGCTATTTTTTTTAAACAAACCCCTTTCAAATAATTGCCCAAATGGCACAGCCTTAAGAGCATGTATATCATAAATGCTGGGTTTGTTTTCTGAGAATGTACTGCACCTACTGGTAACTTCTTTGCCATGTAGCAATAAAAATATTCTAATAACAGTGATTAATCTGGTTAGTCACATTGAACTGCTATGACCTATAGCTCGCGACCGTAGGTGAGGGTGGGAACACAGATCGATTATTAACGTTCATAGAAATTGTGCCTACCTGTCCAGCCATGCCTGGTTGTAAGGCAGCACGCATGGCAGGATTGCCTCCAGGATTCTCCATCTTCATGCCCATGGCCTGGCGGGTCTGATTCATGAACTGAACAAAGAAAAAAACAAAAACGTAAAAAATTTTTTATTACTGGCTAATTACTAGGGGTATAAAAAGGCTTCAGTTCCTGAAGTAAGATGATACGTGAAATTGGTTCTTTTAGAACCAGACAAGATTTTAACCAAAAAATATATAACAATATATTGCATCCATCCATCCATTTTCTTCCGCTTATCCGAGGTCGGGTCGCGGAGGCAGCAACCTAAGCAGGGAAGCCCAGAGGTCCCTCTCCCCGGTCACTTCGTCTAGCTCTTCTGAGCGGATGCTGAGGCGGTCCCAGGCCAGCTGAGAGACATAGTCTCTCCAACGTGTCCTGGGTCTTCCCTGAGGCCTCCCACCCATTAGACGTTCACATCTCCCCAGGAAGGCGTTCAGGAGGCATCCTAAACAGATGCCCGAGCCATCTCATCTGACTCCTCAATGCGGAGGAGCAGCGGTTCTACTCTGAGTCTCTCCCGGGCGACAGTGCTTCTCACCCTATCTCTAAGGGAGAGCCCAGCCACCCTGCGGAGAAAACTCATTTCGACTGCTTCTACCCAGGATCTAGTCCTTTCGGTCACTACCCAAAGCTCATGACCATAGGTGAGGGTAGGAACGTAGATTGACCAGTAAAATTGAGAAGCAGGGTGAGAAGCACTGTCTTCCAGGAGAGACTCGGAGTACAACCGCTGCTCCTCAGGATTGAGAGGAGCCAGATGAGGTGGCTCGGGCATCTGGTTAGGATGCCTCCCGAACGCCTTTCTAGGGAGGTGTTCAGGGCACGTCCAATCGGTAGGAGGTCTCGGGGAAGACCCAGGACACGCTGGAGAGACCATGTCTTTCAGCTGGCCTGGGAGCGCCTCGGTACCCGCCGGGAAGAGCTGGACAAAGTGGCTGGGAAGAGGGACGTCCGGGCTTCCCTGTTTAGGCTGCTGCCCCCACGACCCGACCTCGGATAAGCAGAAGAAAATGGATGGATGGGTGTAATAATTAATTTATTCTCGTCCCAAGCCTAGTTGCCCACAAGAAAGCTTTTTCTGAACAAGAATCTTATCAGATTTTAATCTAATAAGATCTTGTGACACCCCTTCTGAATACGCATAAAAATGCTTGTCGCATTTGGGTCAAACCTGTTGTCCCTGCAGCCTCTGTTGCAGCTGGAGCCTCATGGGCTTATTAGCACTCATCATCCTGGGCCTCATCATGTTTGCACGAGGGTGCCCCATGCCCCCCATTCCACCCATGCCGGGGAAGGTGTTGCTTTGGCCCATTTGAGACAGCATGGGCCCAAATCCTCCCTGCTGAGATTGTCCCTGCATTGGGTTCCCTCCGTAGCTGGTCTGCATGGGCATGGTTGGGGGTCCAGGATAGCCTTGTCCATAGAGAGGCTTTTGATCTGGCACCATCGATGGTTCCTGTCCAGTAAAAGGCTCCAGCTGCTGTTCTGCTCCTTGTGTCTGCCACAGGTAGAGAGAATGTTAGCTAACTGTTCCATTTTACTGATACATTTTTTGTTGGTTAATGCAACTAATCTCACTATCTCTGGGCTAATTGATCTACTTCTAAAGAACAGCCAATGCACCCAAAGGAAATTTTAATCACAGTTATAAATCATCATGTATAATGTATACTACAATTATACAGAGGGATCTGTCTCAGCTCAAAATTTCTTTCATCTATTTTACCTGGCTGACAAGGTCTGGGATGCCAAGAGCCCTGTCTATCTCCTCCAGGGCGATGCCATCTGTGTTGTTCAAAAGGGAATCCAGCTGGTCCAACAGTGCCCGCTCATCACTTTGACCCTCAGTGGTAGTGGGTGGCACCAGAAGTTCATCCAGGGTGTTGGCAAATTGGCGTCTACTGTAAACAAACACATAACATGATGGAACAATTTGTTTCCTAGAAAATGTAAAAGGTGGGCTGTACTGACCTGTTTCCCTCCATGCCAATGAGAGTATCTGACCAAGAAGGGGACTGGTTGGGTTGACTTTGCTGGCTGAAGGAGTTCACACCCATTATGTCAGTGGAGCCACCTTAACAACAAGACACTGCAAAGTTATTTTGAAACTTCCAAAATCGTTATTATGCATTTAACAACAGGCAAGAATGAACACTGTATCATACCCATGTCCATCAGCTGCTGCTGAAGCATAGACCTGGATCCTGGAATACTGTTGGAGCGGCTCACCATGGGTCCCGTCATCATCCCCTTGC
This sequence comes from Oostethus manadensis, assembly GCA_024372805.1. NCBI lineage: Eukaryota > Metazoa > Chordata > Actinopteri > Syngnathiformes > Syngnathidae > Oostethus > Oostethus manadensis. The sequence goes on from QODF01000170.1 coordinate 133,471, forward strand.
TACCGCCGTACTCCATGTTGGAACGCATCATGGAGGGGTGGCCGGCTGACCCCACTGGACTGGTACTGGATCGAGGTATGCCCCAGTCTCCAGATCCTGCCATGGGAGACCGCTGGGGAACTAAGCCCCTATTCAGTGGTCCTGGTTATAATGAATATGTCAATCATTACATATATATCATAAAGTGTGACATGGTATTTATTTTAGCCTTTTAGAGTAAAAAAAACAAACAGATAAATTGTAACGATACATACAGCGGTGTGAAAAACTATTTGCCCCCTTCCTGAATTTTTATTCTTTTGCATGTTTTTCACACTTAAATGTTTCTGCTCATAAAAAATAGTTAACTATTAGTCAAAGATAACATAATTCAACACAAAATGCAGTTTTTAAATTAAGTTTTACGCATTAAGGGAGGAAAAAAACTCCAAATCCCCGTTAAAAAAAAAATGTGGCTTATCACACCTGAGTTAAATTTCTGTAGCCACCCCCGGCCCTGATTACCACAGTGAGAGCCATTATCCACAAATGGCAAAAACATGGAACAGTGGTGAACCTTCCCAGGAGTGGCCGGCCGCCCAAAATTACCCCAAGAGCGCAGAGACAACTCATTCGAGAGGTCACAAAAGAGCCCAGGGCAACATCTAAAGAACTGCAGGCCTCACTTACCTCAATTAAGGTCCGTGTTCATGACTCCATAATAAGAAAGAGACTGGGCAAAAACGGCCTGCATGGCAGAGTTCCAAGACGCAAACCACTATTAAGCAAAAAAAACATTAAGGCTTGTCTTAATTTTGCTAAAAAACATCTTGATGACTGCCAAGACTTTTGGGAAAATATCTTGTGGACTGACAAGACAAAAGTTGAACTTTTTGGAAGGTGCGTGTCCCGTTACATCTGGCGTAAAAGTAACAGAGCAATTAATAAAAAGAACATCATACCAACAGTAAAATATGGTGGTGGTAGTGTGATGGTCTGGGGTTGTTTTGCTGCTTCAGGACCTGGAAGGCTTGCTGTGATAGATGGAAGCATGAATTATACTGTCTACCAAAAAATCCCGAAGGAGAATGTCCGGCCATCTGTTGGTCAACTCAAGCTAACGCCATCTTGGGTGCTGCACAATGACCCAAAACACACCAGCAAATCCACCTCTGAATGGCTGAAGAAAAACAAAATGAAGACTTTGGAGCGGCCTAGTCAAAGTCCTGACCTGAATCCCATTGAGATGCTGTGGCATGACCTTAAGAAGGCGGTTCATGCTAGAAAAACCTAAAAAAAAAGCTGAATTAACACAATTCTGCAAAGATGAGTGGGCCAAAATTCCCCCAGAGCGCTGTAAAAGACTTGTTGCAAGTTATGGCAAACGTTTGATTGCAGTTATTGCTGCTTAGGGTGACCCAACCAGTTATTAGGTGCGGGGGCAATTACTTTTTCACACAGGGCTATGTGGGTTTGGATTTTTTTCTCCCTAAATAATAAAAACATTCATTGAAAAACTGCATTTTGTGTTTACTTATGTTATTTTTGACTAATATTAAAATGTGTTTGATGATCAGAAACATTTTGTGTGACAAACATGCAAAAAAAAAAAAAGTCAGAAAGGCGGCAAGTAGTTTTTCACACCACTGTATAATGTACATACACATGAAGTAACAAAAATGTCAAAAACACACCCATATTTCCTGAGAATCCATCTGGGCTACCAATCATATTCTCCTGTTTGACAAGCATTGGGCGTCTTCCTGTTCCTCCAAGACTACCAGGTGTCTTCCCCTCCACAGAAAAAGCCCTCTGGAATGGCCCGCGATGACCTGGACCCATACCTGGACTCCCTAAGTAAACAGAGAAAGTCTTAAGCTCCTGTACATACACATGGATAATTAGAACAATGAACTTCACGACAGTTCAACCATGACAGCGGGGAGCAAATAGAAACTCAAGATATGGTTTCATGACTGATAAAGTGATATCTTACTCTGTAGGTTGTCATCAAGGCAACCCTGTGGTTTGTTAACTGTGTCATTTGGCCCAGCAACTCCTGTCTGATCAGAGTAAAAGTCAGAGGTTGACCCTCTTAGATCTCCCAGGATAGACTCAAGGTTGTGTAACTGGTCAAAAGATAACCCATATTAGTTATTATGTAAAGTTCAAAGTAGCTTGTGTGCATTCTATGCTACATACAAAAACTGAACTTACATCATCAGGTGGCTCTGACTTGATCTTGCTCTCATGATGTTCAGGTGCATGGCCAGGTCCAGATCCAGGGCCTCCCCTTAGAGGACCACCAGCGGTTCCTGAGATTCCCTTGTCATCTAACTCCTCCAGTTTGGGCTTGACATCCAATGGGTTTTTAGAATCATCCTTATTGAGTAGATAATGGAGGAGGGCATGGGTCTTCTCCTTTTTGGGGCTAAGCTGCTCCTGCTTGGGCTCAGTGATTAACCCAGGCCCACTGCCTACACCCGATCCTCCAGTACCGACTTCACCACCCTCATGGCTGCCGAGTGCCACCTTTCCTGTAGCCTCAGCTGTGATCTTTGCTACCTCATCAGGTGTATTGCCATTCTGGAGAAGCTTGTGAAGAATTTTATGTTTTTCTTGCAGTGAGCCTGTGTAGTTAGCTGATGTGGACACAGCCGCAAGACCACTTGAATTGGCACAAGCTGAGGATGAAGATGACACCCCAGTGGATGACGGGCTAGTCATCCCTCCATTGAGGTCCTTACTTTCTGAGGTCACCGGAGTACTGCTGCTGGTTGATGGTGGTGGAATAGGGGGCCCTGTTGGTCCATTGCCTCCTATTGCGAGCTCCTCAGTTGGCGAGGTCAGCAACTGGAGCAACTTCTTATGGCCCTTACTGTCTGGTAACCTTCTGGTGGACTCTGATGTTGCCCCACCCGCCTCGTTGCTGCCCTCTCCAGATTCTTTAGGTGCTGTACCTGCTTGGCTGTCAGGTCTGTCCCCAGAGCTCTCAGCCTGAGAATGCTGATGATTATGATGGTGCATGGGGTGGTGATGGTCACCGAGTCCGAGCCCCAAGCCTCCCGTTGGGCTTTTGGATCCATCCTGGGCTGGTTTGGCCATTTGGTTTGGCTGGGAGGAAGAAGAGGAGTGGACACTAGGAGAGGTATCAGGTTTATGTACTGGCGAAGGAGACATCAGAGTGGTGCTGATGGAGTTCCCTACTCCTTCACTGATGGCTTGTAAGGCGTTTAGAGAGCTGCTGGAGTAGGTTGTCGTGTTGCCACTGCCTCCTCCACCACTGCAAATGCCACTCATAGGAGAGTGCATGCCTGAAAGACAATCACGACACAATTTAGCAAACACGTTGTTAGTTATGCTCGACTGTTCAACAATGAGAGGCTCACCTCCTGGAGAAAACTGATTGGTGCCCATCTTTGGACTACCTTTATTTCGGGGTGACATTAAGAGTCCTGACTGGGGACCGCCCAACCGGGGGCTTCCTGAAGGGCTGTTCAAGCCACTCAACCCAAAACCACCACTACTCTGGAAAGGTGGCTGCTGTGGGTGCTGCTGCATGCCTTGGCTTGGGTTATTCATGGGACCCATTTGATTCAAATGTCCCATCTGGTTCATCTGCATCATGCGGTTTCCCATGCCTCCTCCCCCTCCACCACTGCCTCCTCCATATGTAGAGCATCCGCTCATCTGACCCATGTGACCCATATGGCCTTGCTCATTCATACCAAAGCCCCTGTTCATTCCACTCATGCCCCCCATCGCCCCACCAGTGTTCATGTTGATTTGGGTATTGGGGTTGGGACCTCCCATGGTTTGCTGTCTCATAGTGTTGGGCATCATGTTCCCACCCTGAGCTGAGCGGTAGCCATTTGGTTCTCTGGTTGGAGGAAGACAAAATACATCAGAATAAAAGCAAAACCCTCATCAGTTGACCTTTTTTGGTAAATTGCAAAAGCATAGCATGAATATAATAATATCTGATGCTGTGCCGAGTCTTCTCTCTCTTTACATACCTTTGTTACATAATAATCTACTCCAGCTCCTACTTCACCTTCAGAGAAAGTCTGATATGTCCAACATTAAATGTGCTAGATTTGCTTTTCCTTTTTAAGATAGTAAATTACATATCTGCCACACATTGTTCAATTTTTAAGTTTCTGACCTCTGAAGGAGGTGAGTGGAGATGAAGCCTTGTGGCTCATTGCTCATAGGGTGACGGTACAGTTTGCTCTTTGTCTGCGCTGTGACCGGAGTGCCATCGGACAGAGAGAAGCGATAAAGTGGCGTCTCTGCATGACCCTGCAAAAAAGCTGTGCAAAAGAAAATGGCACGATGACATTGTAGTACACTGTTCAGATGGTACATCATTGTCCTTAGTGTCAAAACCAACTTTGACATTGATTTGAGGAGCCCCATTACAGAAAAAAAAAAGTTATAAGCAGTTGTTTCTGGGTGGGCAAAGCACCTTCATGATAATGCCGTTTATGTGACCAGGGTTGCCCGTCACTGTGCTGAAGGAACATCTGAATACACCGCCTCAATAAATCCTCCCAGCCTGGACGCATGGATGCTCGTAGAGAGTTCTGGTCAATCTGGATGAGTTTACCTGATCAAGAGAGGGAAGGGTTAAGTCGGACAAAGGAAAGTAATAAATTCCACTTTAAGATTTTGACTTGTTGTGTTGGTCCTCACCTGAGAGCTCATGCCTCGTATTGAAACTCTCTGTTCTCTCCACAGCTGTAACCCGACGGGCCACACATATCATACATGACTGCAGATCTTCAAGTAAAGAAAGAGTAATGTGTTACTTTTTACACAGTACTGTGACAAAAGTCACCAGCACTGATTTTACTGTTATAATTAACTTTTTCACAGCAATCATTTAGGCACTTTAAAAAGAGTACATAGAAGGACAAACACAATTTTAAGACTCCAATAAAAACACAAACCCAAAGTTGACCATACTTGGCACAAACTGTAGACCAAGAATACATTTAATATTAGTGGAGATTTGGAAAAAGAGCCCAATAGAAGAATTTATTACACTTTGAGTTACTATTGCATCAAAGGAATGGACAGCCCGGAAATCATAATGGCATCCCACTTTCATGAACCGGGAAATACTAATAGATGTATTTTTAAAGTTTTGCTTAAAAAAAAAAAGATAACATGTAAAACTTGTAACTTACAGTATTTTGGTCATTGTCATAAGCATTACCAGAACTTATTTCCTGGGCAAATACACACAGCAACTAATGCTACTTCCATCAACCACACCATCATAGAAAGAGTGGGCTGTGTTTGCTATGGCAAATTTCATGAAAGCTGCCCATCAAAACTACTTTGGGACAAATGAGGGTCTAGAACTTCATCTTTGTGAACCTGAATATACCCAGCATGAGCTACGGGTGTTAGAAGCTGAACGGGCAAGAAGAGAGTGTGAAATGCCGAAGAAGAAAGGGAATGACTTCTTCAGGACCAGCATGCAATGCAGCCAGAAATTGAGTAGCCTATTTCTGTTGGACGGAGTGCCACACAGTCCTACCATCTTACCAAGGTTTTGTGTATCTGGCGAGAAGGACACTGCTCCAAGAGACCGCGTCATAATGAAGAATTATTAGCTCTAACAAACCCTGCAGGGGTAAAAACCTGTTTCCACCTACTCAAAACAACTGGAAAAGCCGGCCTGGTCCAGTTGGACCAACGGACTGCTCATTCACAGCGGCATGTCCTCACAAACACTAACGAGCTCACTCTTGACGTACTTCTGCGAAAACACACACTGCTGAATATGAGCTCACGTACAGCAATGGCCACTGTAAACTGGCTGGGTTATCTTAGTTAAGCGAAGTAAGTTAGTGAGTGCGTACCAAAGTTGTGTTTTAGGTAATGTAACCGAACTCTTTAGGATGCCCATACCCGCTGACTTTTGCCGTGAAAAAAAAAAAAAAGACTGCCACGGCTGGAAGAGGCACCCAGCTAAATGTCACACTTTGCAACAGTCAAAATACATTTTCAACACACACAGGCTACTTTGAAGGCTACTTTTAGCCTTCAAAATAAGAGCGGCACACATCCTGTAATAGGAATAAAACAAGGGTGTTATAAAATATTGGGCAAAATTGTCCAGTGATGTATTGCATCAATAAATGTAAGAATTTTATTTGTCATTTTATTCCCTGACACAAGTGAACGCTCATGCAATCTATTGTGACGTGTAACAAGAAAACAACAGAATTAAAAAAAATTTAAATGGAAAACAGAGAATTTAGGAAAAAATCAAACGGAATTTGGGAGGAAAATATAACAGATTTCCTAGCACAGCTATACAAATTTGAGTCAACAGAGGAAAATGCAAGGCTTCCCTGCAGTGGTTGCTCACTATGGTAAAAGTACTTTGTTTAAACATATTATTTCATATGTTCGGATATCATTTTTAAGTTGAAGTCTTTTTCATGGTAGTAATTCTTGTTTTTTTAAACCATGCTGACAGTGGTGATTGTATCATACCTTCGCCCTCTTCAATCATGGCCTTAGGCTGCGTGAGGGCAAAACATTGCATGGTCTCATAGCAATGCCCTCCTGGCCCCTCCTCAATAGCTCCATGGCTGTGGCCAAATTTGACAAGCATTCGGCAATTAAAGGTGTGACTCTTCTGTCTGGTTGCCTCATTTCCCCATGACACTCCATTTACTAGAGGGTGAGACAAAAACATAAAACACATGAGAATTGAAACATTTACCCAAATTCTTCAGACTCCCAGCACTGAAAAATACCACGCAGGTATAAACTGACATCTTGTAATTATTGTCACAAACTGTATCCTGGCACGCGCACACGCACACACACCATACTGAGACATGTATTCCCCTACTCAGATAAGGAAGCAGGTGCCTCTACTGTTATTCGCATTTCCAGCTAAATGGACCATGGGATTATTTTAGCTAAGTTGTCGATTTCCAATATCTCTCCTTCTTAGTATACTCTGTGGCTGGCAGAGGCCAGGGACACTCTGCTATCTATTCTCATTTGGGTCCTGGCTCGTCATTGCAATGCACACACACATAATGGACAAGGGTCACCTTCAAGAGAGAGGGGAGAGTGAGGCAAACTTAAAAGTGAAACCAAATTGTCCTGCAAGGTCTGTGTGAAGTCTCTGCAAGGCCTTGAATTGTTAGCAGGTGGATTGTGTCTGGCAAGTGCAGGGAGGATACAAGACCCTAGAGATATGCCAGCATAGCAATTTGTAGGGTTGACATGGCCTTCTTTTTTCACTTCAGCATAGTCACAAGTGAAAATTACGACACTCGTATAAAACTAATCCAAAAACAACATGACATATGCACATGTTCTTGTTGCTGAGATTTAATGTATTTGACTGTAAGTGGTGTGGTCAGTGGCAGCCATCCTGCAGGAATGTGCAGCAAGAGCTTGCTTCATTCACGGCTCCAAAAGCCTAATGTGAGGAGCAGCGGAGCAAGACACAATGAGGAGTGGGAGTGTGGACACAAGCAATGTTGAGAAACACACTACTGTAAGAGTCAGCTTATTTGGCAGCCATCTCAGGCAGGAATGAGGCCGAGATTGTTTGGAGTGGCGTAGGAGGAAAGGTATGATGAGGAAGATGTAGGAGAAAAGGAGGAACATGTGAGATGTTTCAAAGAGCAGTTGCAGCCTGGGCTGTTTAAAAGTAATGTTATAGTGTTTATGGAGTGGAGGGCTCAGTCAAACGCACATTGATTTCCCATCAGCTTCATAAACAATACACTGTGCATACTCATGGGGTTTCATGGAAAAACACAAGCCCGTGTCTGCCTTCTAAATGTAAGAAGTGAAACCCATACACATACAAACTCATTGAAGTGAGGGGGAGGAGCATGCAGAGGTGCATTATTCAGCAGTAAGTACTTTCCAGATGGCTGCCATGGGATCTGAATAGAGCTCGGGCCTGTTTTACACTGTCTGGACCACTGAGTGTGACTGACAGCTGTGCTACGCTCTGCCTGCATGGCACCAAGTGGGTGGGTGCTTTCATGCACGTGTGTGTGTGTATGTGTCAGGTGTGTATCTCTCTGAAAAGATACCTCCCCGGAGTTCATCATCGGGAAGTTAAAGACAAAGGAGGATAATACATAACTGAGTGGAGGACGCATATTCGCTTGGGCAACTTTGTTTTATATCTTTGTGCTGTGGAAGACGCTTACAGCAAAAAAGGTTTACAGGTCTCTGTGTGTACAGTGGGGCCTCCAAACTCAAACCCCAAAAACTATAATACATTTAGAAAAGTTATTACATTAATACAATTAAAATACCAATAAAATCTATATCATATTATAATAATTAATAAAAATGCCACACGGTGCCTGAGTGGTTAGCACATTGGCCACACAGTCAGGAGATCTGGAAGACCTGGGTTCAAATCTCCGTTGGGCATCTCTGTGTGGAGTTTGCATGTTCTCCCCGTGCGTGCGTGGGTTTTCTCCGGGTACTCCGGTTTCCTCCCACATTCCAAAAACATGCATGTTAGGTTAATTGGCCACTCTCAATTGGCCATTAGAGTGTGAATGTGAGTGTGAATGGTTGTTTGTCTATATGTGCCCTGCGATTGACTGGCGACCAGTCCAGGGTGTACCCCGCCTCTCGCCCAAAGTCTGCTGGGATAGGCTCCAGCATCCCCGTGACCCTAATGAGGATAAGCGGTATAGAAAATGAATGAATGAATAATAAAAATGCATGTTTGTTAATTGGATTCTCTAAATTCTCTTTTTGTGACAATATGGGTATAAATGATTGTTTGTCTAAGTGTCCTCGATTGACTAGTGACTAGTCCAAGGTTTACCCTATATCTTGTGCAAAGTCGGCTGGGGTAGGCTCCAACCTAATGAGGATAATAGATAGATCAATAATAGATAGACAGAATGCTGGAAGACAACAAGTGTCACAGAACAAGTTGTATTTGACTTTGGAGGTTTCACTGTCCCTGGTATTTCCAATGCCATAACATTAATCTCTGGTCTGCTGCTACTACAGTACATACAGACAAAAGTATTAGGACGGCTGCAAGAAGGGAAAATAAAAGAAAATTTTGAGTGGATCCTTCCTATAAGGAAGCGTTCACTCTTCTGGGAAGATTTGTTACTGTCTGCTGGAATTTTTGCAAAGTCATGCTAAGACAGAAACGGGCCTTTCCCAAACTGTCCCCACATAGTTGGAACCATGTGATTGTTCAAATTATTTCTGCCAGCTGCTAAGCCGAGATTCACTTGGTACTACTAAACTGTCAAACTCTTAGCCTGAAAAAAACTGGTTTGCAGTAATACCGGATTGGTGGGAATGCATCTATATACAGTAAATCTCACCGTCAGTAACTATGTCAGACAGAACGTTCATCAGTACAGGTATACAGTTTATACTTCCGCTTTTTCGATTTGTCATATACAGGAAAAACAAGCTTAACCGGCCACGATTGGTTGTGCACTAAGTGCAACTAGAGTTAGAAACCTATATCAGATCATTTAAGAATCATTTGGTGTTGAATATGGAAACAAATGCAGGATTCATCAGCTGTTTTGAAGAGGCTTTTGAACGGACAGAAGTGTTTCAACCACTGCTCAGTGGAAACTCACTGTTAGTCTTCGGCAGGTTCTTGTGGAACTCCTCCCGGTCTTCTTCGTGCAGAATGTTGTACACGCTGGTGTTAATAAGCTCGTCCTGTTTGTACTGCAGATACTGTGTCACGTTGTCCGACACAAACACAATGCTGCCCTCGCGGTTCACCACAAACAGGAAGCCGTCCAACGCCTGGTGGTACAGTGACAGGAAGGCAGCACTTGTCAAAATCCAAAGGTTGTATTCATAGTGAGTACAAATGGGAGCTGGACTCACCTGCAGCAGCAGAGGCCCGAGGTGGTCCTTGTCAATGACTCCTTGACCTGTCGAGGAAACGTCTGATTTCTGAACGTCGTCGTCACTGGTTGAAGCTTTGCCTGGAAGGGAAGAGAATGAAAAAGTTGAAATTAAAACACATGGAAAATCCCACCTCAAAAATGGAGAACAACGCAAGCCGAGAGCAAAGGTAGCAGAAAGTATCACAATGCGTTACCTACTGAAGCCAATCCAGCAGGGGGCAGTGTTTCTCAAGCTTCAGTACTTTTTTATTTTTTTTTAAAGTACAGGTAAAGGAGGGAGGCATACGAGGGGGCAGGTTTTTGTAAGCAGCCCATCAGGAGCAGTCGAGGAGCATGTGGAGCAGGTAGCAGCCGTCCTCATGCTTTATATTCAGTGTCAGACTCAGAGGAAGTGTCTGGTAGGCTGAGTCGGAGAGAGGGAGCGTGGGAGAGAGCTGGAGAGGCTCTGCAAGCTGTAATGGTGCAGGGGCAGGAGTCGCAACACCTGAATTAGGGGGGAGGGGGGGCTGGCTGTGTACAAACAGACGGCTGTACAAATAAACGATGTGTGAAAAATACATATGGCATTTTGGTTGTTGTAATGGTGCTGCTCATTGCCTGCAGCAATTATACTATCTGATTAGCTCCTGGGGGGCACAGATACCAACACAAAGGAAAAACTGAGTTGCTGCCTGAAGCTGGGAAGTTAAGACAAAGAAGTAGAGGACACAAAACAAAACCAGGCAGATAAATAGATGAAAAAGACAGTGTAACCTAACAGCCAAGTACAAATCTGCACGACAAGCAAGTGAAAGTGAAACAGGGGGAAGTAGAACAGGTAGGAAGCAAGAGATGAGTCCAAAAACCCGTGTCATGTCTGTCTCCACTTCCTGTAACTATGGCAACCTGTCAGCAGCCAGTCAGGGCCAGCTGTAGCCTCTTCCCCTTCCTGTCGAGGTGGCAGACTGAGCCACACAGAAACAAAAACAACAACCAGCGCTAATTCCCCCTTTAATACACCCTTACATGTCAAATTTGAACGGGGTAATATTTAGGAGGTAGATGATCTTCACCAACAGAACCAAGAGGGAGAAAAGCAGCTGTAATACAACTGATGATTTGACACTTTGGCAAAATGAATGTGATTACCTGCAAAACGCTCAATTAAACAGCCCCTTGTGAGGCCAGCACGCAGCTGTGTGTGCACCTAGTGTACACACACACACACACAATGTGCATTAATGACAGCTTCACAAAGTTCTGCCAATGTTTCCTTCCAAACATAAACAGTTGAAGCTGTGAAATTTGAGGGAGATGAATGACTGATTCAGCCTTGCACCTGGGCTCTGTAGCGTGTGTGTGTGCGTGTGAAAGCCCCAACAGATGTCCCGTACCACTTGCTCGCTTGCACAATACCTTTTGTCACACAACTTCCCAACAATCCATCAGACCACTCACCCTGCTCTTTGATCTGGCGGATCTGGCGCACTGTCTCTTTGAGGATGGCACATTTGTCTGGTTTGACATTGAAGCTGTCGATGTCGCTGAGGTTGGCGGAGATCAGCTCCGCCAGCTCCTCGATATATTTGCTTTCCTGCTCCCGCCGCTTCCTCTCACTCCTGCAGGGGGCAAGATGCAAAATAATTACTCTCCTTCCAAGAAATGTGGTGCAGGCATGTGACCACAGCAACTAATACTGTCCAGCAGAATTTGAATGAATATCAACAATGACACTAAGTAGTGCAATTATCCCTCGTTTAATGTGGTTAATTGGTTCCAGATCTGACCGTGATAAGTGAAAAATAAGTGCAGAGCAGGAATACTTATCTATAGTGAATATTTTCATATAGTTAGAACACAGAAAACCTGTTTACGACCCTCTAAATACAATTATTAACATCATTGGAGCCCTCTAGACATTAACTAACACCCCTATAGTCACCTTTACACTGGTACTACCCAATATAGTAAACATAAGAGTAAATAAGCCATTTAAGGCAGAAATAAGACTCATTCTTGTATGTACAGTATTGTTATACATAATGTGTTTCCTAGGGGAGCAGATTAAGTGACATGAAGTGAAGTCAGGGGTTCACTACAGAAACTAAACATCAGCTTAAATATGTAGAGGTACTGTACATGTTTTGATTAACAATAGGCCATACAGTCTGCAACCACTAAAGAGTGTGATTTAATAATTAATATATTTTTGAAAGTGAAGTCGTGAAATTTGAACTGCAAAGTGGAGAGGGACGACTGTATTAAACAAAGCAAAAGCAAAACATACACAAAGCAAGATGCAGAAATAAACATTTGTATAATGCATCACACACATAGCCAAGTCGGACAAATTGCGATATAATGGCACAGTCATGTGTTGGGCTTTTTATGGCGTTATCAGCGCTGCCGTACTGTGCCCAACCAAACAAAGCTAAAGTCTACAGAATGTACTTAAAAACTTTAATTCCATGATACAACGCCAAAATGACTTTTCACTTGATTTAACACTTAATTAAACAATTTCCTGGTGATTTTTCTGGCTCAAAAAGAAGTTTGATCATCAAACTGAAAGCGTATAAATTAAAGTAGATGAATGATGCTTAACTCCCTCCTTTTGTGCTCAACATTACAATAAACATTCCCCACATGCTCCTGTAGGCAATAGTCCAAATTGATGAGATACAGTACATTAGCTGGAAAAGTCAAAGAAAAATACGTTTAAATACTTAGAAAGGACGGACATGATCTTCTCTATTTTGCTGATCAGTCACACTTACCCAAGACCAGGCGTGTCACAAGTGGAGAGTTTGCGTTTCCGGTTTTCTGAGCTCAGAGGCTCCATGGAGTTGTCCCCCAAACCGCTCATCGTGTACACATATCAGCAGCTGCATAGAAGATAAGAAAATAAGGTGTTAGAAGCACTATAGAGCAGCTATGTATTGCAAAGTATGTGAATTGGGAAGTCTGCATGAATAATGGCTGCAGGGGCTGGTTGCACATTGTATATACTGTAGCACAGAAAAGTACACCTCAGAACAAAATATGTTCATATCACGCACGTCATCTTCTCCTGGCAGCCAATGACAAACACAAACATGTCTGGTCGATCTAAGCATGAGAAGGTGAGATGGTGTTTGTTTGTGTGTTTGCGTGCATGTGTGGGCCTGTGCATGCAGGAGTTCATCAGCTCATATGGCGATCACACGCACGTACGCAGGATTAGCAGTGTCTGATGAAAAGCCACGCTGCACAACTAACCCCGTTAGACCGCCGTCTGTCTCCCATAATGCATCACGTTTCGTCTCCAGGAAGTGAGCTGATAAAGGTTGTTGGAAGGCGCAGCAGATGGGAAGTGAGGAGGAGGAGGGGGAGGAGGAGAAGGAACGGAAACCGCTGCTGTGACGTGGGCTCTGATTGGTCACTTTTTTTGCCACAGTTACAGCGACAGGCACTTGGGAGAGGTGAGAAGAAGGGGGAGGCACAGGAGGATGGAGTAGAGTGATCACAACTACAGCAGGAGATAGAGAAAATGTAGAGGAGTAAAAACAAGGGGGTGGGAGGTGGTTGAAGGCAAAGCTAGGCGGCAGGAGGAGAGGGGTGAGCAGTGAGAAAGAGATAAAAGGCATGTCAAACAGAGGAACAGGTGAGAGGGAAGCCAGGAAGAGGAGATTGAGTGTGCATGCATGCATGTGCGCTGCAATGAGTGGCCTGAAAGCTTCCAGTACCCCACTTAACCTTCACAGCCAGAGAAGCTTTTTCATTCCATTGATTACATGGTTATCCTCTGACCAGAGTGCCGCCTCTGCTGCATAGCAAATCAGGCCGACGGTAGCAAGGAGACGATGGCCTCTTATTTAATCATCACGCACTGTCGTCTCCTGATGCCCCCTCCAATATGTCTCATTTTTTCTTAGAATAATCTTGAAAATCAACATGCATCATCTAGTCGATGTGTGCGTCAAACACTCAGCAATATAGACAGGAAAATGGGCCAATGTATTAATGTTGCAATGCGGCCATTTTAAAGAGAAATAATACAAGAGCTGGTTTCAGGCACGTCTCCAAGCACAGGTGAAGCTGTTGTGTTCCCTCAGAAGGCAACAAGGGGGAATTCTCCCAAATCTAACTCTAAAGACACGCAGATCCTCTCGCTGAAGCTCCTTCCTGCTTTGAGTTCTCTCAGATTCCTCTTTAATCTCTCCCCTGAGTACCTCCTTCCATCTGTCTATCGGCCTCAGTGCTTTTGTCTGCTTGCTACCTGGTTGTCTTGCTGCCTCTCCACCTGCCTGCCTCCTTGCATGCTGCTCACCAGCTCACAAGCACTCAGCACACTTGCTGCTGAAGAGGGAAAATGCAGAAGCACAAAGTCAGAGGTTTGGAGTAGAAGTCTGTCTTTGCTGCTACCCCTCCAGTCTGCCTGCTTGCCTGCCAACCTCTTGATGGAGGTCCACAAACGGAGTTGCTCTAATTGTGGAGTGAATGAGACAGCCCTAGAGAATGGTTGATTATGAGGCTGCTGAATGCCTGGGGGAAATGGGTCACCTCCAGCCTGGCGTGGGCCGCCCGTTTTTTCCAGGGCAGGGAGGAAGTCAATTACACACCACAGGCAGTGGGACCTGGTGGCATAGAGGCAGGGCCGTACTGGGCACAATATAGCAGCAGGGGGCAGTGGGAAGGAGACGTCGAGTGAGGGCAAAAGGAGATGGAGTTGGCAGCACTGAGGGAAAATAGAAATTTAAAGAAGCATACAGTTAAAGTTAACACTAAAGTAGGGCCCTATAAAAACGGTTTTATTTTTTTCTTACATTCATTTTACTAGCATAAAGGGTGTACATTTGTGACAGTGAATAAAATGTTTGTTAATTCCAAAAATCCTTACATTTTTTGATGATCGGCCAATTTTGTCCAGTATTTCAGAAACAAATGTAGCTAGGCTAACTTTTCTAATGGGACGTCAACGTCTGCTCACGTTGCTGCAAAATCTTCAACAAACTGTACTGCCCGTGCTTGTGGGTATAGAAGATCACTAGGGATGTCCGATCTGATTTCCAAGTTTTCAAGATCGGGATCTGCTGCCGATCCTTTGCATTTTGAAGATGGGATAAGATCAGCTTCCGCCACTAGATCGGGGCTGGTGGCGTGAGTCTGGGCCATACTCCAACACGGTGGGTGCGGTAAGCACGGCTCAAAGCTGGTTGCCCCTCTATTCCCGCCACCCAGAGGAAGGAGAACACACACCACCACAGTCCCCCCAGTTTTTGACGTACCGTAAACATATTCCTACACACACAGTCACACCTAAGAAGAGTGGGTGAGTTTGGGTGGGGCAGGGGGGGTTGTGTTGGTGATTGGCACCTCTGTTGTCCCATCTGCTAGACAGACCATTAACTATAATCGGGACGCTAACACAAAAATAACAGGTATGTAAATACACATAGGGCAATTAGTACTATAAGGGAACAATAAACAATAAACTATGTAAACTCTTAACATGTAACTTCAGCAAGTTCACAAATCATAAACTTCTTTTTTATGAACCTTCAATATCTTTTTGTTTTTTAAATTTATGGATTTTTTGCCATTCCAGATTTGGTAAGTCTTGATTGAATGGTTTTCAAACAGCACCAGGTCCAAAAAGGGAGAGCAGCGAAAAAAAAATGCATAAATGTTCCATTAATGCATTTTCACAAATATAATGAAAGGTTTCACAGAAACATTAGTGGATGTCTTACGAACGTAATGTCTTAGCTAAAATGTTTTAACATCGAGAAGAGTCACAAAAAACAGAATTAGAGGACAGTCACACAGCATATTAAGTTAATACCACCTTAATTGAATCGGAAGCTAACATCTACATCAGCATGTAGCCTGGGAACTTATTATTTATCATTACAGACTGCAACCATTAACATCACATCCCCAAAGATAGGCTTCCTCATTATACCTGTGCCACGAGTGTAAGGTCACTTCTGTGTGCAACCCATTATAAAATAAGAGCATGGAAAGTAAAGGCGTAATCTTATTACAATATTTATACACTAAATCCTCAACGTATTCACAATAAGAACAATTCACGTTTTGTAGTACAAGCAATGCAGACTAGCACCTCCCCCAGCGCTCGTTACCCATTTTGTCCATTATTCAATTATAAACAAAATCATCCATCCATCCATTTTCTTCCGCTTATCTGAGGTCGGGTCGCGGGGGCAGTAGCCTAAGCAGCGAAGCCCAGACGTCCCTCTCCCCGGCCACTTCGTCCAGCTCTTCCCGGCAGATGCCGAGGCGTTCCCAGGCCAGCTTAGAGACATAGTGTCTCCAGCGTGTCCTGGGTCTTCCCGGAGGCCTCCTACCGCTTGGGCGCGCCCTTAACACCTCCCCAGGGAGGCGCCTGGGAGGCATCCTAACCAGATGCCCGAGCCACCTCATCTGGGGCCTCTCAATGCAGAGGAACAGCGGTTCTTACTCAGAGTCTCTCCTGCAGCCACTGTGCGGAGAAAGCTCATTTCGATTGCTTGTACCCGCGATATGGATTGTACCCGGAGATGGCACTTCACCCTTTTCCTGGCAAAAACCATGGACTCGGATTTGGAGGTGCTGATTCTCATACCAGCCCATTCACATCTAGCTGCGAACCGATTCAGTGAGAGTTGAAGGTCACTGCTTGATGAAGCCAACAGGACCACATAATCTGCAAAAAGCAGAGACCGAATCCTGCGGCCACCAAACTGAAACCCCTGGACGCCCTGGCTGCGCCTATGAAAGTAATGAACAGAATCGGTGACAAAGGCCAGCCCTGGCGGAGTCCAACCCTCACTGGAAACGGGTCCGACTTATTGCCGGCAATGCGAACCAAACTCTGACACCGGTCATACAGGGAACGAACCGCCCAGTTAACGTGGTCCGATACCCCATATTCCCGGAGCACTCCCCACAGTATTCCCCGAGGAACACGGTCGAATGCCTTCTCCAAGTCCACAAAACACATCTAAACTGGTTGGGCAAATTCCCATGCACCCTCAAGGACCCTGCCGAGAGCATACAGCTGGTCCACAGTTCCACAACCAAGACAAAACCACACTGCTCCTCCTGAATCCTTGATTCAGGAGGAGCAGTGTGGAGAGATTCGACTATCCGACTATCTCCTCATTCGACAGTGAGGAGAGATTCGACTATCCGGCGGATCCTCCTCTCCAGAACCCCTGAATAGACCTTGCAGGGAAGGCTGATAGTTAGAACACACCCTCCGGTCCCCCTTCCTGAAAAGCGGGACCACCACCCCGGTCTGCCAGTCCAGGGGCACCGACCCCGATGTCCACGCGGTGCTGCAGAGTCTTGTCAACCAAGATACGCCCACAGCATCCAGGGCCTTAAGGAACTCCGGGCAGATCTCATCCACCCCCGGGGCCTTGCCACCAAGGACCTTTTTGACCACCTCGATAACCTCAGCCCCAGAGATAGCGGAATCCGCCTCTGAGTCCCCGGGCACTGCTTCCATGTTGGAAGACGTGTCAGCGGGATTGAGGAGGTCTTCAAAGTATTCCCTCCACCGGTCCACAACATTTCAAGTCAAGGTCAACAGCACACCATCCCCATTATACACGGTGTTGACTGTGCACTGCTTCCCCCTCCTGAGATGATGGATGGTGGTCCAGAATCTCTTTGAAGCCATTCGGAAGTCGTTTTCCATGGCCTCTCCGAACCCCCTACCATGTCCGAGTTTTTGCCTCAGTGACTGCCAGAGCCACAGACCACTTGGCTTGCCGGTACCTGTCAGCTGCCACCCAGAGTCCCATGGGCCAAAACGGCCTGACAGAACTTTTTCTTCATCTTGACGGCATCTCTCACCGCTGGTGTCCACCAACGGGTTTTGGGATTACCGCCACGACAGGCACCGACCACCTTACGGCCACAGCTCCAACCAGCCGCATCGACAATGAAGGCACGAAACTTTGCCCACTCTGCCTCCCTCGGAACATGGTCAAAGCTCTCCCGGAGGTGGGAGTTGAAACTCCTTCTGACAGGGGACTCTGCCAGACATTCCCAGCAGACCCTCACAATGCGTTTGGGTCTGCCGGCATCTGACCAGCATCCTCCCCCACCATCGAAACCAACTCACCACCTGGTGGTGATCGGTTGACAGCTCCGCTCCTCCCTTCACCCGAGTGTCCAAAACATGTGGCCGCAAGTCCGATGACACAACCACAAAGTCAATCATCGAACTGCAGCCCAAGGTGTCCTGGTGCAAAGTGCACATGTGGACACCCTTAACTAGAACATGGTGTTCGTTATAGACAATTCATGACGAGCACAGAAGTCCAATAACAAAACACCGCTCGGGTCAAGATCAGGGGGTCGTTCCTCCCAATCACAACTCTCCAGGTCTCACTGTCGCTGCCAACATGAGCGTTCAAGTCACCCAGCAGAACAAGGGAATCCCTCGAGGAAGCACTCTCTAGTACTTCCTCTAAGGACTCCAAAATAGGGCTGGTATTCTGAACTGCTGTTTGACGCGTAAGCATGAACAACAGTCAGGACCCGTCCCCCCACCCGAAGGCGTAGGGAAACTACCCTCTTGTTTACTGGGTTAAACTTCAAAGTGCAGGCTTGGAGCCGGGGGGCAACAAGAATTGCCACCCCTGCCTGTCGCCTCTCATTTTTGGCAACACCAGAGTGGAATCAAGTCTAGCCCCTCTCGAGAGGACTGGTTCCAGAGCCTTTGCTGTGCGTTGAGGTGAGTATTACTATATCTAGCCGGAATTTCTCCACTTCAAGCACCAGCTCAGGCTCCTTCCCCGCCAGAGAGGTGACATTCCACGTACCGACAACTAGCTTCTGTAGCCGAGGATCGGACCGCCAAGGCCTCCGCCTCCGGCCGCCATCCGGCCGCCATCCGGCCGCCATCCGGCCGCCATCCGGCCGCCATCCGGCCGCCATCCGGCCGCCATCCGGCCGCCATCCGGCCGCCATCCGGCTCATTTAGCACCCGACCCCTTTGGCCCCTCCTACGAGTGGTGAGCTCATGGGAGGGGGGGGACACACATTACCTTTTCGGGTTGTGCCCGACCGGGCCCCATGGGTGCAGGCCCGGCCACCAGACGCTTGCCATCGTGCCCCACCTCCAGGCCTGGCTACAGAGGGGGACCCCGGTGACCCGCGTCCGGGCAAGGGAAAACGAAGTCCAATTGTGTTATTCATCATTAGGGTCTAAATCAGAAAAACTATTATCTGTTTTTTTGTTTTGGGTCTGCACATAATTAAAAAAAATAAAAATAAAATGTAAATTAAATTTAAAAAACATGTCTTTTCATGTTTTCTTTTGTTTTGAATTTGAAAAATGAATGACAAAATGGTACACAGATTTAAAACAACCAATGTCCTACAGCCATTTCTATAACAATCTCCACCTATATAGCACTCGCTGATCCTTGAATTACATATCATATTTTGAGCAGATGACTGACAAATCTACATCACCCGTGAACTGACGTGTACAGGTCAAAATTGAGCGGCTAAATTTTCTATTCAACTATAAATAGCACATTTAGCTTTGATCACATTGTGAGCTTTGTGGAAATGTGATATTACAAGTGGTCCTCGTTTCATGGCTAGGTACGCACTCCCATAATTGAATGAAACATTTTGGCCCATAACGTGAGATTCTAAGTAGTGTGGTGGTGTTATCAGTAAGATGGATAAGTTGATGGTGCTTTTTCTTCTATTTTGCATTACTGTTTTATTTCCTTTCTGTATTTTCTGTTTTATTGGTCTATTTTATGTCCTTTGTGTGTTCTGTGTATAGTGCAAGTGACTTAATTTGAGAAAATGTAGGTATAGTTGAGGTGCAAATTGCGACTTACTGTGCATCACAGTCTAGGAACAGAACTTGAGGAACATGAGGACCACATATACATTTCTACTTATTCTTACAAGCTGAGAGGAATATAAATGACTCGTGAATGTACCTGTATACCGCTACATCATAGGAAGCAAAACGATGTTGCTTCCAAATATCAAAACATTGAAATGTGCACGCAATGTCAGTGAACATTTTTCTGGGGCTAAATCTTTCATTTGTGGTGTGTTTTTAAGAAGTACATTGCGACAGTAGTCTTGAGTTTTTGCCCTCTGCGTGGTCTTCACTTTGGTTGCATGCATGTACAATGATAAAATAACATGGTTGAAGTGTTGAAGTATTAATCAGAGTTGGGGTAGATGTTAGGAAACACCTAATAGGAGTGGTTGCAAAACAGCAGTTTGTTGTTGGGTCATAGGAGCAGATTTATTGCAGTAGTAAGACATGCAATACTGTGTAGCATGCACTATGTACAGTAAGGTTCAAAATAATAGCAGTTCAATGTGACTAACCAGATGAATCACTGTTATTTTTATTGCGACATGGTAAACAAATAACCAGTAAGTGCGGTAGATTCTCAAAAAACAAACAAGCCCCAGCATTAATGATATGTGTGTTATTAAGGCTGTGCAATTGGGCAATTAGTTGAAAAGGGTGTGTTCACAGGATTTGTCAATCCTGTGAATCATTAAACTAATATTTAGTTGTATTACCCCAGTTTTTTTTAATAACTGCTTCACATCTGTGTGACTTGGTGTCAACCAACTTGTGGAACCTTTGAGCTGTTATTCCACTCCAGGTTTATTTAACAACATTGCACAATTCTTTAACACATCTTGGTTTTGCTTCAGAAACAGCACTTTTGATGTCACCCCACAAGTTCGCGATTGGATTATCTTTACACAGATGTCTTCTAACTGTCACAGAACTTACAGGTAATTCCAGACTGTCTTTGATCATCCTGGAGCTGATCATTGGCTGAGCCTTTGCCATTCTGGATATTGCTCGGTCCATTTTGATAGTTGTAATCCGTTTTCTGCCACGTGTCTCTGGCTTTGCTCTCCACTTTAAGGCATTGGGGATCATTTTAACTGAACAGACGAAAACAATTGTGCACCTCTTCATAGGTTTTCCCCTCTCCAATCCACTTTTTCATCAAAGTACGCTGTTCTTCTGAACAATGTCCTGAACGACCCACTTTCCTCAAGCTATCAAAGAGAAATGCATGTTCAAGCGCTGGTTTTGTCCTTAAATAGGGGTCACCTAATTCACAACTGTTTTTTTCACAAAATTGATCACTGATTACTGATTGAATGCCACTGCTATTTTTTTAACACACCCCTTTCAACGAATTGCACAATTGGATAGCCTTGAGAGCGTGCATATCATGACTACTGGTTTGTTTTCTGAGAATCTATTGCACCTACTGGTAACTTGTTTGCCATGTACCAATAAAAATATACTAATAACACTACTTAATCTGGTTAGTCACAATGGCCTGCTATTTTTCTGAACACTGCTGTAGATGTGCACTAGTTTAAGACTTTAGGCCCTGTCCAAAAACAGTGACAGTGAATAAAAATCACTAAAGTTGAAAGAGGCTGGTCATTTTGTCCAACTAAATTCCCCCCCCCCCAAAAAAAAGTCGAGTTAAACGACAGCTAAATCATACGTTTGGGCAGTCTAAAAGTAGACAGCCCACCTCCCACAATAGTGAGTCACAGTAGAGGGGAAATAAAGAGAATGCAACAAACGGCCATAGTTAAATGATAAGTTTTCACTCAGCTCATCTTTTTATTAATACACAGTTATTTACAGGGTTTTCCCAAAATGTATTCAGTTAATGATTCGAATCATGGCCAAACTCTTAGGTTTGTCTGCTTTTACAAAGACAAGTGTGTGCCAGAGCCTCAAGGTTAACACTGGAAACTGAGTAAATGAAAATAAAAAAAGGGAAAAAAGCAAAGTGTTTTGTTGTCTCTGCTACACCAGCTGACATGCCATTTCATGCTTTCATTCGATGAACATAGTGTTTGAGGTAGTGGGGATAGGTGTGCTCAGGAAGGACAGGATAGTCTCATGGTGGCCGCCCCTTCATGCCACTCATTCTTTCATAATCTCTGTTGACAAAACAGGAGACACAGCCCTGTTGGCCATGCAAACACCAGTGTCACAACAGTGTCACACCAGTGACATAAGGTGTTTAGAATGGGCTGGATAGAAAGAATATCCTGGTTTGAAGAAAAAAACATGAGTACCTTCACCTTAAAAGGAGTGGTACAACATGGTACAAGTAGCATGATTGACTAATGATCAGAAGACAGAAGTTCAGCTCACAGAGGAATACTGAAAACTGAATGCATATTAGAATGAAAGTGAAAACTGGGAACATTTATCAATAACATAAAATATAGACATGGTGTGTATGAGAAATATATGAATGAGGATTAATGAATAAAGGAAGGGTCATTCAGAATTTATTTTTAAGAGAAAAATGCACAGTTCATAAATGAATAGATTGTCGGTCACCAACCCAGTGCCCACGGGTACCAGGTAGCTCCCCACGAGCACCTGTGGCTCCTGCAAGTCTGGTTTTCTTCAGGTCTTTAGTTAATGTAAGATACACTAGAAATAAATGCATTCCGAAATACAAAATGCAGATGGCCAAATTTTTTTTTTTTTGTATGTAGAGTTGTGATTTTTAAATGTGAGTTATAAATATTCCTACTGTAAAATTTTGTTTGGGTTGAAATAAGTTATTAAAAAAACAAACAAAAATGAGTTGCTCTCTCAGTTTGATTTTGTAAAAGTAGCTCCCTCAAGACCCCAGGAATACTGTAAATGAACCAATTTTGGGGTTTACAGTTGCAGGTTAAAATAAGAACATTGCCTGTAAGGAAAAGGTTGTGAGGAAAGAGGTTACGTGGGGAAAATTCTGTGGCAAGTGAGCTCCCTACTAGCTGGCAGCTGTGGTGTGGCTTAATCGGTTCTGTAGTTTCCAATCTGTGGCTCTAGGCCTGCTCCAGTGGCTCATCATCAAAAGAAAGGGAGATGCTGGAAATCATCCATGCTGGTGACATTGTAGCGCTACTGGGAAACTTCAATGGTCATGCAAGCAATGACATTGTAAACCTGGAGGGGCGTGATTGGGTGGGAACGGCCTCCCCAACCTGAACCCGTGTGGTGTAATGTTAATCTGTGCAAACCGACAAACACCATGTTTTGAACATAGGGATGTTCATAAGTGCACCTGCCACAGGGACACCCAAGGTCGTATCATCAGACCTGCATCCACATGTTCTGGACAGGCAAGATAAGAGAGGGGTTTAGCTGTGGACACTACCTGGTGAGGAGTTTGATTAATGGCGGGGGAGGATGCCGGACAGACATGGCAGATCCAAGCATACTGTATAGTGAGGGTGTGCCGGGAATGTCTGGCAAAGTCTCCTGCTCGTAAGGTCTTCAAATCTCACCTCCGGCAGACATTCGCCTGCATGCCGCGGGAGTAGAAAGACATCAAGTCCAAATGGGCCATAGTGCGTGCCTCCGTTCCTGAAGTAGCCGATCGTACAGCCCTGTGATTCTCGCATTAACAGAGTTGCGGACACAATAGCAGAATTCACTAAACTAATGTTTAGTTGTATGACCGGAGTTTGACCACTGTGTGACATGTAGACAACCAACTTGTGGCACCTTAGAGCTGTTATTCCACTCCAGGTTTCTTCATTCCACAATTCATTAATATTTTTTGGTTTTGCTTCAGAAACAGCATTTTTGACGTCACTCCGCAAGTTCTCGATTGGATTAAGTAGGGTCCCATGATTTTCACGTTAACAGTATTGCGGAATTGGCCATTAAAAATTGAGTTTGCTATTGAACGAAGAATCTCGTGAAAATTGGCATCATGTGAAGGAAATGGCCGCACGGTGGCTGAGTGGTCAGCACATTGGCCACACAGTCAGGAGATCTGGAAGACCTGGGTTCAAATCTCCGTTGGGCATCTCTGTGTAGAGTTTCCATGTTCTCCCCGTGCGTGCGTGGGTTTTCTCCGGGTACTCCGGTTTCCTCCCGCATTCCAAAAACATGCATGTTAGGTTAATTGGCCACAGGTATGAATGTGAGTGTGAATGTTTGTTTGTCTATATGTGCCCTGCGATTGACTGGCGACCAGTCCAGGGTGTACCCCGCCTCTCGCCCAAAGTCTGCTGGGATAGGCTCCAGCATCCACGTGACCCTAATGAGGATAAGCGGTATAGAAAATGAATGAATGAATGAATGAATGAATGAATGAATGAATGAAATGCTGTCGCCGTGAGGAGAAGGAACGTTCCTGTGTGGAATTATGTATTCGGCGGACGGCTAAATTGTGGCGGCATTACAAACACTAAACTGCCTGCTACTATGTTGAAATGACAATAAACACCGACGATGATGATAACACTCCTCTTAGCTTCGCCTTCCCCAGCTTCCATCCTTTCACACTTTACTGTAAGGAGCGTTTTATCATGCCTGATGACGACATGCAGGTTCTGAGTGGAAAAAAGACAAAAAACACGGTTTTTTTTTTTGCACCGAGCTCATTAATCGTAAAGAGACTTTGTCACACACAGAACATCCTTTCGGCCTTCAAAATAAGACCGCCGTTTGACACATGACTAGCTCTAAACAAAATAAGCGTGTCATAAAAATATCTTACATATGCTGTTGGAATTGCATGAGTGACGAGATCTTCCTTAATCACAAGCACTGACGGAACAGTTTGTTGAAGATTTTGTAGCAATGGGTGCAAAGGCTAACATTCCATTAGAAATGTTAGGGAGGTTAGCCAAGCTACTATTCCTCAATTACTGGGCTAAATTGTCCATTGATGCATTACATCAGTAAACGTAAGTTTTTTTGCATTTAATTAACTGACCTTCTATTCACTAACCCCAAAATCACACACTTTGTGCTGGTAAAAATAAGCGTAAAATGTAAAAAACGTCTATAAAAGTACAACAAATTAAATTGGAAAAACTTGAATTTGGAAAAAAAATAAAACTGAATTCTTTGGGCCCTACAATCAGATTTGTGGCCGCATGGTGGTCGGTGACAACTGGGGAGCAAACCCCAAACTTGATGATGGACACTGGATGTTAGAGCTGTCATCAAGATGAAGGGGTCCTATCAAGCATGGATGGCTTGTGGGGCTCCTAAAGCAGCTGACGGGTATCACTAGCTCACTCGGGTTTGATTCCTCTCCACTGCCGCCACTAAATACACCGAAGGAGCCACCGTATTTCACTGGTGCACAAGTGACCTCACACAAAACTAGTGTAAGATTTAAAATACAGCAACAAATAAGAGGATACACAGGTTCTGCACAAAATGTGTTCATGGCAATTTTAACGATATAAGCAGGTGTAACTTTATGTACAGTAGCTGTGCAACTGCTGTTATGGACAACTTTTCAAAAATGCCGATAAGCTAATGTACGCAAAAACCAGCAGAGCTTGTTTGTCTTTAAATATACTTCAATCCTATGTTTCCTCTGGCCTTACACCTATTCACTGTGCAATAAAAGAGCATGAATAACACGCTGTGAACCAAAGTGAATGTTGGTTAAGTCTGCGCATGCGCTCCTGTGGTGTCACCTGCAGACAGAGGTAAAAGATTAATGCTCTCCTTTGGCTACAGTGGCAGGCACAGCACAAAAAATAATTTGATTCCTCCTCCTGTGTCTATGCTGCCTCCTTACACTTCATTGTTTCATCTCCCTGAAAAGCATCCTCTTTTGTTTCCCCTCATGTTTGTGCTGTTACTGAGCAATCCCACCTCCCATTTTGTTGTAAACCGTAAAAATATCCAAAAAAAGATTCAAACCCACCAAAACACCTCCATAAAACATTAGCATCAGAAAACAAACATAGCTCTCTGTATTTCAGGACAGGATGTTGCAAGAATGTGGCAACAAAAGGAAACTATCTCTGATAAATGGCTCAACCTGGCTGGCCGTTGCCATGCCAACCATATGGAATGATAGCCCACCTTGTGATAGTGCAGCGGGGATGGACAGATTCTCCCGCCCCACTCTCTGGGGGTGTGGTCTTATGGGGGCCAGTCAGTGGAATCTGGACTTAAAATAAGATAAACATAGTTGATATTAAGAAATATTTAATAAAACTAATTTATTATTAATCCCCAACACCTTTATTTATCCAGGTTTCACGCCATTTTGCAAGCAAGAGCTGGAACAACACAGCAGCAGTTACATTTACATACAGTCAATACACATAATGTACAATCACAACAGTAAATAAATAATAAACCATTTAAATACACAGATAATAGACTGCAAAGATTTACTGACAAGCAAGCAACACATGCATTTGAAAAAAATATTTGCCAAGACGCTAAAGTTTAAAAATGCGTTCTTTGCAAATGTTAATTTATCAATGCACTGGCACAACATACTTATTACCTTCCACTAATCAGCAAATACAGAAAACACTGGCCAAAGACTGACTAAACAAAAAACAGATTATTGGGCTAATTTGAGCTCCAATCCCACAAATACCTATAAGGGCAATTTGTGTCAATTTAAACCCTGATAAGAAACCACACGTGTACAATATGTGTGTGTATTTTGTTCACGCTGGCTTGTTGTCGCAGCTTAAGTGCTCAACAATCACAGGAGAGAACCCGTGGGGGAATTGAGTGTGTAACCATGGTGAACGCTGGGCGTTTCCATGACACCCTGTCATCAGTAAAACACACCACCAGAATGTCTCATGTTCATTTTTCTGCTATATCGGAGTGTGTGTCTGTGTGTGTGTGTGGTGTAATAAGGAAATACAAATTAGGGCTTCGCTGAGTTTCAGGACAAAGTGCAAATTTACAACCCAGAACTTCTTGCCTACACCTTTCCCAAGAGTGTGTGGCTAACTGGTGTAATGTATTTACACGTGTGCATGTGCTTTAATGTGCCATTGACCGTCAGTGACCTGACCGCTGGTTGCACTCATGATTAGGAGCAGATGGGGGCTGTCAGAGTATGTGTGTGTGTCGAAAGGAGGAGGGAGGCGGCTGCTCCACTTTAGGTGATGTATGGGCTCTAACACACTAACAAAAGGACCCTCCTTCAACCTGTGTTTCCTATTAATTGAGAGTGGAGACAAATAGAACTGGAGACCGCCATCTTAAGCGCGCACGAGTGGGAACAAGAGAGCTTGCGTGTTGATTACTGCTCCTCGTACTGACTTTGAAACAGCCATGAAAAGTGGAGTGAATAAAGATGTTAGTTAATGGCCTGTGGTGCCGTTAATGCAGGCGTAAGGAACATAAAAGGCGGCGTAGAAGCTCTGAGACATGCAAGGATGAAGGAGGCCTTTTCACAACCAACTCTCCCTCTCTCATCAGAAGCATGTTTACCTCAATTACTCATCACCGAGGGGCCTTGCTGCATGAATGTCTACATGCGTGCATTTCATCACTGCACTTGAGCAATAAATACCTTACACAACAGCATCTTCCTCTTGTAAAAGAGGTTTGAAGACACAATAAAAACGCAGCCAGTTTACAGTTTAGTGAAGATGCTCGAAGAACTAGAGAGTGATATAAACATTAATATCTAATGGCATATGTTGCCCCTCCGTGAATCACCACCCTATCGCGGTGGAGGGGTTTGAGTGCCCGAGTGATCATAGGAGCTATGTTGTCGAGGGCTTTATGCCCCTGGTAGGGTCTCCCAAGGCAAACAGGTTCTAGGTGACGGGCCCGACTAAGAGTGATTTAGAAGACCCTAATGAAGAAGAGCAAGAGGAGTGACCGCACCTCGCCCGGACGTGGGATACCAGGGCCTCACCCTGGAGCCAGGCCTGGGGGAGGGGCTCGCAGGCGAGCGCCTGGTGGCCAGGCCTTCGCCCGTGGGGCCTGGCCGGTCCTAGCCCGAAGAAGCCACACGGGAACTCCCCCACGCAGACCCACCACTTGCAGGGGCAAGCATAAGGGTCCGGTGCATTGCGATTTGGGCAGTGGTCGAGGGCGGGCATCCGGGCGACCTGGTCCTCGGCGGCCAAATCTGGTTCTTTGGACATGGAACGTCACTTCTGTGGTGGGGAAGGAGCCCGAGCTTGTGGAAGAGGCAGGTACATTCCGACTAGATAAAGTCAGACTCACCTCAACCCACAGTTTGGGCTCTGGAACCAAGTTCTTTAAAGAGGGGCTGGACCTTGTTCTTTTCTGGAGTTTCTGCAGGGGAGAGGCGGCGAGCTGGTGTGGGCTTATTATTAGCCCCCCGGCTTGGTGCCTCTGTGTTGGAGTTATCCCCATTGAGAGGATTATTTCTCTACGCCTTAGGGCTGGGGAAAGGGTCCTGACTGTGGTTTGTGCGTACGCGCCAAACGGCAGTTCAGATTACCCAGCCTTCTTGGAGTCTATCAGAGGGATTCTAGAGAGCACCCCAGCTGGTGACTCCAAAGTTCTACTGGGAGACTTCAACGCATGTGGGCAATGACAGTGCGACTTGGAGGGGCGTGGTTGGGAGGAACGGCCTCCCTGACCTGAACCCGTGTGGTGTGTTGTTGCTGGACTTCTGTGCGAATCACAGTTTGT
Organism: Oostethus manadensis; assembly: GCA_024372805.1. Taxonomy (NCBI): domain Eukaryota; kingdom Metazoa; phylum Chordata; class Actinopteri; order Syngnathiformes; family Syngnathidae; genus Oostethus; species Oostethus manadensis. The sequence continues at coordinate 161,785 of QODF01000170.1, forward strand.
CCATAACAAACACCATGTTCGAACACAAGGATGTCCATAAGTGCACTTGGCACCAAGACACCCTAGGTCGCAGGTCTATGATCGACCTTGTGATCGTATCATCAGACCTGCGTCCGCATGTTCTGAAAACACAGGTGAAGAGAGGGGCTGAGCTGTCAACTGACCACCACCTGGTGATGAGTTGGATTAGATGGCGGGGAAGGATGCCGGACAGACCTGGTAGAACCAAACGCGTAGTGAGTGTGTGCTGGGAACGTCTGGCAGAATCTCCGGTTCATCAAATCTTCAACTCTCATCTCCGGCTTCACCTGCATCTCGAGGGAGGACTGGGATATTAAGTCCAAATGGGCCGCATTCCATGCCTCCATTCCTGAGGCAGCCAGTTGTAGTTGCGGCCGCAAGGTAGTCGGTGCCAGTCGTGGTGGCAAGCACCGAACCCAATGGTAGACACCGGGGGTTAGAGCTGCTGTCAAGCTGAAGAAGGAGTCCTATCAAGCATGGATGGCTTGCGGGACTCCCGAAGCAGCTGACAGGTACCGGCAGGCCAAGCGGCACGCGGCTTCGGCAGTGGTCGAGGTAAAAACTCGGGTGTGGGAGGAGTTCGGTGAGGCTATGGAGCACGACTTTCGGTCGGCCTCGAAGAGGTTCTGGCAAACCGTCCGACACCTCAGAAAGGGGAAGCAGCCCCCAGTTCACACTGTTTACAGTGCGGACGGGGGCTTGCTGACCACGACTGTGGATATAGTTGGTCGGTGGAAGGAATACTTCGAGGCCCTTCTCAATCCCACTGACATGCCTTCCATAGAGGAAGCAGAGTCTGAGGATACGTACGTGGACAGTTCTATCACCGTGGCTGAGGTAATTGGGGTAGTCAAATCACTCCCCAGTGGCAAGGCTCCGGGGGTAGACGAGTTCCGCTCAGAATTTCTCAAGGCTCTGGATGTTGGAGGACTGTGTTGGTTGACACGCCTCTACAACATTGCATGGAAGTCAGGAACAGTACCTCTGGACTGGCAGACCGGGGTGGTGGTCCCCATTTTTAAAAAGGGTGACCGGAGGGTGTGTTCCAACTATAGGGGGATCACACTCCTCAGCCTTCCTGGGAAAGTCTACTCCAGGGTGCTGGAGAGAAGGGTACGACCGTTAGTCGAACCTCGGTTAGAGGAGCTGCAATGTGGTTTTCGTCCCGGTCGCGGAACACTGGACCAGCTCTACACCCTTGCAAGGGTACTCGAGGGTATGTGGGAGTTTGCCCAACCAGTCTACATGTGCTTTGTGGACCTGGAAAAGGCATTCGACCGTGTCCCTCGTGGTGTCCTGTGGGGGGTGCTCCGGGAGTACGGGATTGATGGTCCGCTTCTACGTGCCATTCGGTCCTTGTACAATCGAAGCAGGAGCCTGGTTCGCATTGCCAGCAGTAAGTCGAGCTTGTTTCCGGTGAACGTTGGCCTCCGCCAAGGCTGCCCTTTGTCACCGATTCTGTTCATAATCTTCATGGACAGAATTTCTAGGCGCAGTCAAGGTGTTGAGGGAGTCCAGCTTGGTGACCTTAGGATCTCGTCTCTGCTATTTGCAGACGATGTGGTCCTTATGGCCTCATCAGGCTGTGACCTTCAGCGTTTACTGGAGCGGTTTGCAGCTGAGTGTGAAGCTTCTGGGATGAGACTCAGCACCTCCAAATCCGAGGCCATGGTTCTCAGTCGGAAACGGGTGGACTGTACCCTCCGTGTTGGGAGTGAGGTCTTGCCTCAGGTGGAGGAGTTCAAGTATCTCGGGGTCTTGTTAACCAGTGAGGGAAGGTTGGAGCATGAGATCGACAGACTGACCGGTGCAGCTTCCGCAGTAATGTGGTCGGTGTACCGGACCGTCGTGGTGAAGAGAGAGTTGAGCCGGAAGGCAAAGCTCTCTGTTTACCGATCGATCTACGTTCCCACCCTCACTTATGGTCATGAGTTATGGGTCATGACCGAAAGAACAAGATCGCGGATACAAGCGGCGGAAATGAGTTTCCTCCGTAGGGTGGCTGGACTCACCCTAAGAGATTGGGTGAGTAGCTCGGCCATCCAGGAGGAGCCAAGAGTAGAGCCGCTGCTCCTTCACATCGAGAGGAGCCAGTTGAGGTGGCTCGGGCATCTAGTCCGGATGCCTCCCAGGCGCCTCCCTGGTGAGGTATTTCGGCATGCCCAGCCGGGAGAAGGCCCCGGGGAAGACCTAGGACACGCTGGAGGGACTATGTCTCACAGCTGGCCTGGGATTGCCTTGGTGTCCTCCCGGTGGAGCTGGAAGAGGTCGCTGGGGACCGGGAAGTCTGGACTTCCCTACTGAAACTGCTGCCTCCGCGACCTGGACCCGGATAAGCGGAGGAAAATGGAATGGAATGGAATGGCATATGTTGCGTTAGTAAGACACAAATTAAACCAGTGTAAAACCTGCATTTATTAGCGGCATCTACAAAAATATATCTTTTTATTTATTAATTATGCAGAGACAATTTTGCTTGACTTGAGATTTTACTTGAGACTTGAGATTAAAGACGAAGACTTACTAGAGACCTGCAAAACACTGACTTTATCCCACATCTGATACCAGCTGATCGCAGTTAAAGGTCAGAAAGTGGCAAAGATGGACTACGATCAGACCAGAGTCGCTCTTTCTGTAGGACTCGGCTTGAGGATTCACAGAAATAAGGCACTTTTTTGGAATTTTCCCATTAATCCTTATATGAGATATGAACGCATGTGACTTTTTCTTTTCTGTGAGGTTTAAAGACATAAAAACAGCTAAAAAAACCCAAACAAAGCTAAGAATGCACGTAATTGGAAACACTTATCCCGTCTACCAAGCCTTCTGAAAAAAAAAAGTGCCAACAATGCTCCATTTACATGTAATGTGATGTGCATATTAACCAATCTACAGCGACATTGTTATGATTAATAATGTTGTTATACCAATCGAAGTACGTTACTGGCGTATTGACACCGTGCCACATCACATCACCGCTCACAGTGCCTCAGACCACTACCGAAAGGTAATGCTACATATTGGAGTATGGAGCTGCTAAGTTTTTGATTTTGAGTTTGGAAAATTCAAAGCTATGTGTAGGCAACTTCACTGCCAATGACATGTTCAATCGAATTTGGTCCCGAGCAGTGCTCGGCCCCTTTTCCTGCTCCGATTTGAGGTTACAAAAAACACTTAAACATTGATAACAAATGAATACAAATCACAAGCTGATACAATGTTATTGATAAGGTAAAATTAAAGTAAAAATTCTGCAATATTCTGGAGGGCATGATATATGACATGACCGCATGACATGACCACAAGATGCTGCAGTAGATGCTTGAAGCTCCTGGTTGAATAACATAGAAAAGCTGACTAAGAAACAGTGATGCAGCAAAAAAAAAAAAAAAGGTAACAGCACATGATGGTCACAACGAGAATGATCTTGAGTAGGGCCTGACCAGTGTATGACACTAGTGAGGCAGCAAACAAAACCTGTAACATGACATTAATTTGACAAAAAGTCATCAAGATTCGAGTCTGAATTTCGCACTTGCCCAGCTTGCAAACAATTGGGTGCAGTAGCTTTTTTATTGAATCATAATCCCCTTTTCTATGATCTTATTACATTCAAATCCATGTGAATCCCTTATCAAACCTGATAAGATTTCATCTCATCTTCATCTTCTCAACTTCATCTGCTAGCTGAAGTTATAAATAACAAAAACTCCAGGATTCACTTCAGATCTTTAATCACTTTTTGTCTGCTGAGACGATAGATGTGTTGGTGCTTTTAGCAGGCAGTCCAAGTAGTGTTTGCAACCTGTAGGTATACTCTGAAATGGGATGAGCAACAGGACAAAATCAAATGTTGACTAAGTGAATGTGACACAACTAGAGATGTCCCAATCCGACCTTCATGATCGGGACCTGCTGCTGATCCGCTGTATTTACAAGATCTGGTTGATCCGGTTGGGCAACACTACAGGTGCAATAAATGTGCCTCAAAGCAGGTTGCTACTTGACTCCCGCAACCCACACAGACATGTCGGCGGGGTGTTGTGGTGACGTTAGTTTCACTTTGGACGCTGGATATTTAGCTCCGTAGTTACAACAGTAGATTCCCTTCACTGTGCCTGCACTCCTCTGTCATGGTGCCGGGAGGTCACACGGGAAGTGCCACTCTAATCGCTGGGTGTTACGTCAATAATTTACTATTACAGAGAAAAGAGTTTGTAGAAAAAAAAAAAAAAAGTCACATACTAAATTACACCACGAATTGACCTATGTCGATGTCAAATGATTAGTCCTACCCTAAATCTATTGTATAACATCAGGATGGCTGTAATTCAGTTGTCCATTTATTTGCATGTGAACACAGAGCCACTGTTGCAAACTTTTCAGAAAAAAAAAAAAAGCTATTGGCTGTCTAATTTGCATATCATTTGCAAGACAAAAAAGGTAAAAACACCTTAATTACGTTTAGAACAACAAATATACTTAATTTCCTGTTAATTTCAAATCGGTCATCATTTCATCAAAACAAAAACAACATTTTATCTTAGCCTTCGTTTTACAAATAAAGTGTAGCAAGAGACTAACAATAAAACACATCCTTCTCTTTTATCCAGGCTTACTGATGATTAAGAAACATTTACGTTTTAGATCTCGCTGTGAGCTCCACCCCCCAGCAAGGGGCTCGTGCATGTGTGATTCATTTGCACTTTTGACAAACAGAGCTCCATATCATGCTCTCAGTCTGCCAAGGAAACTGTACACTGCCAGCTTGTGACTGCCTTTGGGCGGGGCAGACCTGTCAAGAGCACTGCTACTAAGTGACAACACAAGATGCAGAACAATGTGTGCCTTTACAATACCAGAAAACTCCCCAAAAAAGTAGCTAAATTTGTCGCTAGTCACTTCTGAAAAAATATGTCATCAAGGGGGCTGGAATGCCACCAAATATAGATTAAGTTGGCAACACTGCACAGAGCACTCAGTCTTTTGAGCAGACTTGACTCCAAACACTTGCTCTAACCAGCATGCTGAACACCATTGCCCTCTATAGCCTACACACTAACCAGCAGCCTGGAACAACATAAAATACCCGTCACTACAGTAATTTGCGCACTTATTTTTTCCAATTTGATGTTTTATTGGATGGACTTTTATTTTCATTAGGCACCTGACCCAAAGAGGTTTTTACAAAAGCCAAACAATGTTGTTGGTCATGGTGTGTTATAATGAAAGTATAAGCTATTCAGCAATACTTTGGTTGCATTATTTTTAATGCCCTGAAGAACTTGTGGTAATTTGTTTGTAACAAAGTTTATTATTTAAAACAAAATGCTTGGTTCCGTCTCAGATCGGCAAAACTATTTTTTTTTTAAATGGATCAGAAGCCAAAAAATGTGGATTGGGACATCCCTAGATACAAGTAAATTAAGCCTCAAAATCATTTTTAAAACTTGGCACACCTAATTTTTCATGAGATTTTAATGATCATTGGTGTCCTAGTTAGCTTTACTTATTATTGTATTTAGTATTTAGGTGTATTTAGTATTTAGGTTTATTGTATTTATTAATTTATATTAGCCCTGCAATTGACTGGCGACCAGTCCAGGGTGTACCCCGCCTCTCGCCCAAAGTCTGCTGGGATAGGCTCCAGCATCCCCGCGATCCTAATGAGGATAAGCGGTTTAGAAAATAAAAGAATGAATCTATTTAGTATTTAGGTGCCTCCCTTGAGCTCACCACTCGTGGGAGGGGCTAAAGGGGTCGGGTGCAAAGAGAGCTGGGTGGCGGCCGGAGGCAGAGGCCTTGGCGGTCCGATCCTCGGCTACAGAAGCTAGTTGTCGGTACGTGGAATGTAACCTCTCTGGCGGGGAAGGAGCCTGAGCTGGTGCGTGAGGTGGAGAAATTCCGGCTAGATATAGTCATACTCACCTCAACGCACAGCAAAGGCTCTGGAACCAGTCCTCTCGAGAGGGGCTAGACTTCATTCCACTCGGGTGTTGCCAGAAATGAGAGGCGACGAGCAGTGGTGGCAATTCTTGTTGCCTCCCGGCTCCAAGCCTGCACGTTGGACTAAACGAGAGGGTAGTTTCCCTATGCCTTCGAGTGGGGGGGACGGGTCCTGACTGTTGTTTGCGCTTATGCACCAAACGGCAGTTCAGAATACCAGCCCTATTTTGGAGTCCTTAGAGGAAGTACTAGAGAGTGCTCCCTCGGGGGATTCCCTTGTTCTGCTGGGTGACTTCAACGCTCATGTTGACAACGACAGTGAGACCTGGAGAAATGTGATTGGGAGGAACGGCCCCCCTGATCTTAACCCGAGCGGTGTCTTGTTATTGGACTTCTGTGCTCGTCACGGACTGTCTATAACACCATGTTCAAGTTTCAACTCCCACCTCCGGGGGAGCTTTGACCATGTTCCGAGGGAGGCAGAGTGGGCAATGTTTTGTATCTTCATTGTCGATGCGGCTGATCGGAGCTGTGGTTTTAAGGTGGTCGCTGCCTGTCGTGGCGGTAATCCCAGAACCCGTTGGTGGAAACCAGTGGTGAGGGATGCCGTCAAGCTGAAGAAAGAGTCCTATCAGGCCGTTTTGGCCCATGGAACTCTGGAGGCAGCTGACAGGTACCGGAAGGCCAAGCGGTCTGCAGCCCTGGCGGTCGCTGAGGCAAAAACCCGAACATGGGAGGAGTTCGGAGAGGCCATGGAAAACGACTTCCGAGTGGCTTCAAAGAGATTCTGGACCAACATCCACCGTCTCTGGCGGGGGAAGCAGTGCACAGTCAACACCGTGTATGGTGGGGACGGTGTGCTCCTGAACTCAACTCGAGATGTTGTAAAACGGTGGAGAGAATACTTTGAAGACCTCCTCAATCCCACCGACACGCCTTCCAACATGGAAGCAGTGCCTAGGGACTCTGGGGCTGAGGTAACTGAGGTGGTCAAAAAGCTACTTGGTGGCAAGGCCCCGGGGGTGGATGAGAGCCGCCTGGAGTTCCTTAAGGCCCTGGATGCTGTGGGCGTGTCTTGGTTGACACGACTCTGCAGCATTGTGTGGACGTCGGGGTCGGTGCCCCTGGACTGGCAGACCGGGGTGGTGGTCCCGCTTTTCAAGAAGGGGGACCGGAGGGTGTGTTCTAACTATCATGGGATCACATTCGTCAGCCTTCCCGGTAAGGTCTATTCAGAGGTTCTGGAAAGGAGGAGTCGAATCTCGGATTCAGGAGGAGCATTGTGGTTTTCGTCCTGGTTGTGGAACTGTGGACCAACTCTATACTCTTGGCAGGGTCCTTGAGGGTGCATGGGAGTTTTCCCAACCAGTCTACATGTGTTTTGTGGACTTGGACAAGGCATTCTACCGTGTTCCTCAGGGAATACTGTGGGGAGTGCTCCGGAAATATGGGGTATCGGACCATCTAATCCAGGCGGTTCGTTCCCTGTATGACCGGTGTCAGTGTTTGGTTAGCATTGCTGTCAATAAGTTGGGCGCGTTTCCAGTGATGGTTGGACTCCGCCAGGGCTGCCCTTTGTCACCGATTCTGTTCACTACTTTCATGGACAGAATTTCTAGGCGCAGCCAGGGTGTTGAGGGGTTTCAGTTTGGTGGCCGCAGGATTCAATCTCTGCTTTTTGCAGATGATGTGGTCCTGTTGGCTTCATCGAGCAGTGACCTTCAACTCTCACTGGATCGGTTCGCTGAGTGTGAAGAGGCTGGAATGAGAATCAGCACCTCCAAGTCCGAGTCCATGGTTCTCGCCCGGGAAAGGGTGGAGTGCCATCTCCGGGTTGGGCTTGAGGTCCTGCCTCAAGTGGAGGAGTTTAAGTACCTCGGGGTCTTGTTCACGAGTGATGGAAAGATGGAACGCAAGATGGACAGGCGGATTGATGGAGCGTCTGCAGTGATGCGGACTCTGCACCGATCTGTCGTGGTGAAAAGAGAGCTGAGCCAAAAGGCAAAGCTCTCGATTTACCGGTCGATCTACGTTCCTACCCTTACCTTTGCTCATGAGCTTTGGGTAGTGACCGAAAGGACAAGATCGCGGGTACAAGCGGCCGAAATGAGTTTTCTCCGCAGGGTGGCTGGACTCTCCCTTTGAGGTAGGGTGAGAAGCCCTGTCATCCGGGAGAGACTCGGAGTAGAACCGCTGCTCCTCCGCATTGAGAGGAGCCAGATGAGGTGGCTCGGGCATCTGGTTAGGATGCCTCCCGGACGCCTTCCTGGGGAGGTGTTCAGGGCACGTCCAACCGGTAGGAGGCCTTGGGGAAGACCCAGGACACGTTAGAGAGACTATGTCTCTCAGCTGGCATGGGAACGCCTCAGCATCTGGGAAGAGCTAGACGAAGTGGCCGGGGAGAGGGACGTCGGCGATTCCCTGCTTGGGTTGCTGCCCCCGCTACCTGACCTGGGATAAGTGGAAGAAAATGGATGGATGGAAGTATTTAGGTGGGTTTTTAAAATTTTTGTGAAGCATTTTTTTCCTTTGTTTTAGGGCTGCAAATAACTATTATTTTCTTAGACGATTAATCGAGTAACCCTTAAAACCCTAGACGAGCCAAATCAATATGACCCAAACACAAACAGTTTGTCAAAGATGATATGTGTGAATATCTTGTTTGCCTTAAACAATCGAACGAAACAAATGAGTGAAAGCTTATAAGTCTTAACTTTCTTAACTTTAACTGAATGACTGGGGAAATTAAAAAAAAATAATTAAGAGGCTGAAATCAGAGTATATTTAGATTAAGAGCAATCAAATATTAAAATAGTTCTTGATTAATTGGATAATCAATGCATCATTCATCAATCAATTCATCAATTAATTGTTGCAGCTCTACTTTGTAATGCCTGTCAGTCATGATAAATACATTATTTAATTTTACATCTTAATAACTACATACAGCCTGACGCATGTCAACATACGTGGTGGTCGACAATATCTAAACCAAAATTAGCCGCTGCTCTCATATTTACATTCGCTAGAGACGAGAAGGAAAAGGGGGATAAAGGATTTTTGGACAGATGGCAGTTTGTTGACATGGTTTTCCTTCTTTTCCGCACATTTTGATTTAATTATTCTGTTTTCATATAAGATATTTTTTATATTTTATGTCGACAAGAGCAGTGGACTATGTATGTCGAGGGTATCCAGGCAATTTAATAACACCGTGGACTGGAACTTGATGAGTTGATGAGTCTATCCCGTTTATGACACATAAACGGGATAGACTTGAGTGTAGACCTGTCACGATAATCTATAAATCGATTAATCGAACGATTTTTTTAAAAAGTCGATTATTTTGCCTGCCTCAATAAATTGACACGTGCATGTATGCGTGTTTGATTTCCCTTACCACGCAGCCTGGATGACATGAGGGTTCACTCTGCATGTATTTGTGCGAATTGGTTCTACAGTGGAATGAACGGACACAGCGAACACTCGTGTCAGACCTTCAACAATTATCGTCCAGCAAAAACTGCTACTGTGACGGGCCTACTTGAGCGTGCTCCACTGTATTGAGCTTTACAACACTATTTTGTATCATAGCAACACAATATTACTTCCCCTTTTCATATACATTTTACACAGTCTACATAATATTTTATCCTGGAATACCATTAAATAAATACCGCCAACAAGAATTGACACACTACGCAATGATGCAAGTTTTGTTTTCAATTCATCTGGCTGCTAAAATTGAAATCAAGGCATGTTTTCTTTTTCTTTTGCTAAAACATAACGGGTACTTTTATCAAGTTGTTTTATTCCGTTTTTCCTCTGTGTTAGCTACACCAAGAGTAAAATAAATGGTGTTTAAAGTTCATGTTTCATTCATTCATTCATTTTCCTGAAGGAAAATGCATTTTCATTTTCCTTTCATTCATTTTCTTATCCTCATTAGGGTCGCGGGTATGCTGGAGCCTATCCCAGTTTGTCAAACAATTTAATTTAACACTGGATCGTTCCAGTCCTCCTTTTATGTCTTGAGTTTCCCGTGTCCAGGGTACATACTGAAACACAGAAGAACACATTGAAGCACATTGCGTGTACTTGGGGTGCCTGTTTCATCTTTGCTTCACCCAGCAATGACACTGGAGTAAATTGGAGGCAAGCCACATGTTGGCTGTTTGCCTCCGCTGAAGAGGCTAATAAAAAAAAAACCCTCCACATCCAAAGCTGGCCTGCGCAGACGAGGGGCTACCAAAGAGGGGAGACAGCTGAAGACAGAATGCTTTTCAGCTCGGTCAAAAAAGTTTTGAACTAAACCCGTTTTCCTGCGGAACACTCATTAGAAACAAACTGCTTCCAGGATGAGTGACAAAGTCAGTGTGAACTTTTCATCATTAGGCCAATTACTGTGATCGCAGCACACAACCTGCCGCTTCCAACCTCACACTTGATAGAGGAAGCTGAGAGTGGAGAAAGCATCTGCCTTGTTGAAGTCTTACAGTAGCATTTGCATATTCAAAACAGGAAATGTGTCTGTATGAGTCACTGTTTCCAAGAAGGTAAAGGAAGGAAAATGCTACCGCTTAGCAGATGAACAGTAGACCCTTTGAAGGACTTAAGCATAAAAGGACTTTAGTCTGCAATAACAACAATTTTGTTCTTTAAAATGTAAGAACTGTAAGTTCTACAAATTCCCCACCGCCCACACATACTCCAATACATATAGCTTCACAAGTGCTATATGGCGCATGTACGAAGTGAATTTATGTGTAAAAAAGCTCCAATTGAAGTTGCATAAACATCGTCAGTTACTTATTGAGGTCAGTGTTTCCCACAGAACCAGAAGGGTCTCTGTGGCAGTGGGTTGCGTGGCGCTAGATGACATTGTCATTGGCCGTGATGCATGTGCACGCCATTTTTATGGACACTGTGGGCAACTGGTCAACATTTGCAGTTGATGATGCTGTATGTTTTCCGGTTAACAAGGGAAAATATTAGTGATGCGCCAATCAATCTCCCATTGATCAGTATCGGACAATTTTCGGTAATAAAAATCAGCGTTTTCCGATTAAAGCCTTTCAAAGCCGATCGATCCCAAAAACCAGCATGCCCGCTGTGCCACGTAGGGTTGCTAACACCACTTTTGAGGAGACAAGGGACACGCTTTGTCCCGTATTACCACAGGAATCAACACTAGTCTGTAAAACCTCGTTGGTTTCAGTTTGACAGCCTGACACAGGCTATGCCAATCGATGCCAGCGTGTTTGATCACTCCCTTATCACACCAATTGGCGTTTTACTTTTCTTTCATCTTTCTTTACATGCTTTGCCAAGCCAGTGGCTAACTAGATAGATTTATCCATTTTCACTGAATCATTTTGTTTTGTTGTTGTCATTATATTAATTATGCACATAAACGCCGCCTTATGATGGTGATACTAGCGGCTGATTATAAAGATAAACAATGTAAAGCTCGTGTCTTCAGCTGTCACCTTCAGCTGACCCAGGAAGACAACACACAAACCAATTTTGTGTTTGCAGCTATATTGCAGTTAAATTGTTTATTTTCTCCTACTGGTCACGTGTCGAAGAAGTGCAATTGTTCAAAGTCCATAGATATTTTATGACAAGCAAATATCAACGCTGTTGAGGCACAACTCAATATGGCACTAGGATGGAAGAAGGAGCTCAGAACATTCGGAGAGATACTCTCATACCTGCACACTGATGGTAAGTGACTAGAGTGAGTTAATCAAATGCCTGTCCGGAGTGTAAACTCCTCAACATGTCATACTCCTTTGCAACGAGTTTTAAAAAGCAACAATCTGACTGCACAGTCGAGCAGTATAGTAAGTGAAACAAAAAGGCCTCAATGGAAGAAATCAATTATGCAGGGGCTGCATGATATGATAGCGTGGAGGACCGTTTCTGGGAGTTAACTAACACTGAGCTGAGAGGCATGGCTGTCATATCTCAAAGCGATGGATGACATGAACTTCAGCAAGTCGAGGGTACAAGCTTTGATATAAATTTGTGCAAGAAAAAACAAGGCCCTTTCTGTATTGTTGTTAAGCGTAGGCATAACGAGGCTACAGGGGCATGGGAAAGGGGGGAAGTGGCAATTTCCAGTCAAATTACTGTAGCACATCAATCAATAAACCACTCCCTTTCAGCTCAAGTGAGGCTCGTTTTGTGACCATGGCAACAATTTGGCACAATCACACATACACTACAACCTCAATACAGTAAAACTGTCTGAATGAGTACTTAATCAATGTGAGACAATAATCTACCTTGATTTCTGTAATACTGCAAGTCACTGGGCAGGTGCTTTGTGTCTATTCACGACCTGATTTTTTTTAAGTTTGTTTATTATAAACACTGAAAACTAAAGAGCAAGATATCATTTGACATTTCCAGGACTGTCCACTCATTCACAGCCCACAATGTGTATCACTGTATATTTCTACAGCAACCCAGGCAGGACAAACGAGACACCAATTATGCAAGCTGTTCATCTGTTTCCTCATGTGTACAACATGGCTTTTTAAAATGTCAAAATAAACACCGCATGATAAAATTCCTGTGTAGTATCTATATAATTGTTTGGTAGCAACACTGACCTTTCCAGAGCGAATGGCACGTTATTCTGCCGAAAGGCGTTCTTTATGTTCTACTACGTGCTTGTAAAAGGGCTGATGGCTCTTCCGTTGGCTGCAAGCTGCAAACACACTGCGCAACGGCTCAGAGTCTTGAATGCCTGTCCTTTTTAAAGCAAAGTACAGCAAATTTTGGCATTGATGACAGGTGGTCCTCGTTTTACATTTCTTATTGCGACTTTTCGTGGTCACAAACACTCCCATAAATTTCTAATACTGTACAAAATTAAATAAAACTAGTTATGTGGGTGGTGCGGAAGAATATGTAGTCACATGTAGTTAGATCAGGAGTGGGCAAACTGCGGCACAGGGGCCACATCAGGTCTGCCGGGCATTTTCAAATATGGTTTTAAAAACCTTCAACCAAAACCATCAAAACTGTAGCCAGTTACATGACTTGCAGTGCTACTTTGACACACTTGAGTCACCAAAATAGTCAGATGCAATCTTTATCTTGTACAAAATAGCCTCCCAAGCAACATTACACGTCAACACACACACAAAGTAACCAACCCAATGCACTATATGGGCGTACAAATAAATATTTGCGCACAATACCCATGCCAAAAAATATCCATATATTCCTGCCGCAAGGTATGCTGGGTAGCTTGTGGTACTCTTTCTCCCAACATTATATACACATTGAAGAAAAATTCAACAAACATGGCAAAATGTAAATGTGTAAATGTGGACAGACACCCACAGTGAGGGAAAAAACTATTTGAACACCAGCTGATTTTGTATGTTTGCCTACTAACAAAGAAATGATCAGTCTATAATTTCAATGGTAGGTTTATTTGAACACTGAGAGACAACAATGCCAAAAGAAATCCAGAAAATTCGTTTCAAAAAGGGTTATCAATTAATTTGCATTTCCATGAAGGAAATAAGTATTTGATCCCTTTGAAAAAAGTGCTTCAGTACTTGGTGGCAAAACCTTTGTTGGCAATCACAGAGGTCAGCCGTTTCTTGCAGTAGGCCACAAGGTTTGCACACATCTCAGGGGGGATTTTGGCCCACTCCTCTTTGCAGATCCTCTTCAAGTCATTAATGTTTCTGATGTGGCTGATGTTTGGCAACTTGAACCTTCAGCTCCTTCCACAGATTGTCACAGATTAAGGTCTGGAGACTGACTAGGCCACTCCATGACCTTAATATGCTTCTTCTTGAGCCAATCTTTTGTTGCCTTGGCCGTGTGTTTTGGATCATTGTCATGCTGGAATACCCAACCACGACCCATCTCACCCAACACTTGATGGTACATGGCCCCATCCATCCTCCCTTTGATGCGGTGCAATTGTCCTGTCCCCTTGGCAGAAAAACACCTCCAAAGCATAATGTTTCCACTTTCATATTTGACGGCGGGGACTGTGTTTTTGGAGTCATAAGCAGCATTCCTCCTCCTCCAAACACGGCAAGTTGAGTTGATGCCAAAGAGCTCAATTTTGGTCTCATCTGACCACAACACTTTCACCCAGTCTTCCTCTGAATCAGTCAGATGTTCAGGGGCAAACTTCAAACGGGCCTGTAGATGGACTTTCTTGAAACTCCACAAGGTGAGATCTTACATGGAGCTCCAGACCGAGGGAGATTGGCAGTTAATTTATGTTTCGTCCGTTTGTGAATAATTGCGCCAACTATTGTCACCAAACGGCGATGGTCTTGTAGACCATTCCAGCCTTGTGTAGGTCCACAATCTTGTCCCTGACATCCTTGGAAAGCTCTTTGGTCTTGGCCATGGTGCAGAGTATGGCGTCTGGATTGATTGATTGCTTCTGTGGACAGGTCTCTTTTATACAGGAAACGAGCTGAGAGGGCTGCCAATGTCAGCTCGTTATTTGTATAGTAGTAGTTGTGTAGTAGTTTATGTGCCGCGTTAACTTGCTGTGGATGTGTTGATGTATGATAACAAAAGTGGGCCTTACAACCGGTCGTACATGAGTGACCCTTGTGTGTGTCGCAAATTTAAAAGTACATTGTGTACGGCTCACATACCGTATCCAACATTAATGCACCTTGCCCGGCCACGACAGGTGGCTCTTCCCGCTATACCCTCTGCTTATCAGTATGCCCATCTTGCAATCAAAGTGAGTAGGCTGCATGAGCCTCATACAATGCCCACACACGTACGTCACCAGAGAATGAAACGTACGACAACCTTACATGAAGCGCACCTAGAATGCACAAGTCGCATGCCATCTAAAAGCTACGAACGGAGGGCCAGCGGCAAGCACATGGGTGTCATAAATCACTTGCTCCATAAGTACGACACACTTAGAACCACCTCTGAAACCCAACTTTCTCTACATGCTGGCCACGGGCAACTTTTCCAGAAATTGTGGAGCCCATGCGTGTGGTAAAACATAAGTCATGATGTAAGGACTGCTTAAGCAGCGTAGAGGTCTCATTATTGGGAATTAGGGTTGGGCGATAATATTTACATACCGGTAATTCTTCCAATGATAAGAAAATGACATACCGGTATGAATAGTAATTATAAATGAAAAAAAGCTGCATTGATGCATTGGCGTCTCACGTCTACCACAACCTGGTCCAGCGGTGGCGAAGAGAGACAAAATCAGCATGGCTGAAGGCAGAGGATAAAACAAGACTATAGACAAATTATTTTTAAACAGCGAGATACCGCTGTAGTACTTTCCTTAGTTTCATGTTTTTTCCCTGTTGTCCATTTCGTAATTACGCGCACCTGTGTCTCGTGAAGTGCCTTGCTATTTAAGTTCAGGTGTGTGCACCCTTAGTTGTCGGTTCATTGTTAATTTTCCCCTCTTCCTGTATCGCTGCTTTGCACCTCCAGATTCCTCCAAACCTTACCTGCCTGATGTCCAGCTCGCTTCATCTCCGGGGTCGTTCCACCATGCCACGACGAGATCTTAACAGAATGAACCCACCAGAATACTACACCCCGGAGAGCGACTGGGCCATCCAGTTTTTTAAGCCGATGGAGGAGGAGACGGCAAGGTACTCGCCGAAAGAGCTGGAGGGGATAATGTGGGGTCCAGGCGGCACGCTGGTCCCCATAGCGTCGCTGTGGCGTGGATCCGGCAAAAACCCGGCGGTGTCGAGACGGGGACGTCGAAGCAGTGAGTCTCGTGCCCTCCTCCAAGCCTCCCTCCACCCTACCCAGGTTCCTGGGGCGGACGAGGACGGCGTCTGGGATCCGCCTTCTGGAGGGGGGGCTAGTCCGGCCGGATAGCGGAGGATGCATGGTCGCTGGGAGAAGTCGCGCCGCACAAGGGGACTCTGTCTACACCACGTACGAGGCAGCTCTCGCCGGCTTCGGCAGCCCAGACGCTGCCGATACCGGCGCCTCGCTGCAGGACTCCACCCACTCCACGTCCGAGGCAGCTCTCGCCGGCTTCGGCAGCCCAGACGCTGCAGTGCCTCCTGTGGCACCTCCCACGGCGCAGGGCGTTCCAGTCGCGCCTCCCACGGCGGAGGGCGTCTCAGTCGCGCCTTCCACGGCGCAGCGCGCTCCCGTCGCGCCTCCCACGGTGCCCAAGGTTCCGATCCTGCCTAGGCGTTGTCCCGGCCGACCCCCGGAGGGGGCTCCCCTGCGTCTTCGTCCCGGCCGACCCCCGGAGGGGGCTCCCCTGCGTCTTCGTCCCGGCCGACCCCCGGAGTGGCCTCGCCTGCGTCTTCGTCCCGGCCGACCCCCGGAGTTGCCTCGCCTGCGTCTCCTTCCCGGCCGACCCCCGCAGGGGTCTCGCTGGCGACCCACCACCAGTCCTCCCACCGCCCTTCCCGTCTCCTTGTGAGTCTTGGACTTTTTAGGACGTNGAAAATGACATACCGGTATGAATAGTAATTATAAATGAAAAAAAGCTGCATTGATGCATTGGCGTCTCACGTCTACCACAACCTGGTCCAGCGGTGGCGAAGAGAGACAAAATCAGCATGGCTGAAGGCAGAGGATAAAACAAGACTAAAGACAAATACATTATTTTTAAACAGGGAGATACCGCTGTAATACTTTCCTTAGTTTCATGTTTTTCCCCTGTTGTCCATTTCGTAATTACGCGGACCTGTGTCTTGTGAAGTGCCTTGCTATTTAATTTCAGGTGTGTGCACCCTTAGTTGTCGGTTCATTGTTACTTTTCCACTCTTCCTGTATCGCTGCTTTGCACCTGCCGCTGCTTCGCAGCTTTTGGATTAAAGATTCCTCCAAACCTTACCTGCCTGACGTCCAGCTCGCTTCATCTCCGGGGTCGTTCCACCATGCCACGACGAAATCTTAACAAAGAGGCCATAAAATGCAAGTTTTGCAAAGCAAAGGTGATGGCAAAAGGTAGGAACACAACAAATGTGTTCTACTATCTCAAGCGCAAACACAGGGTGGGTACAAAGAGTGTGTTATGAAATGTGAGATGGAATTAGCAAGCATGTTTACACGTAACCAGTCAAAAATACAAAACGTTTTTGCTCATGTCCTTTCTTCTCTATGAGAAAAAAGTAAACGATGGCATGAACTGACTGAAGTGTCATAATAAAGACATGATGGCTTTGGTTTGCAATTTGCAGTTGGTTTACAACTGTACAGTATACTTGAATTTTAAATACTTGCATTGATCTAGTGTGGTAGACACTAAATGCACTTGCTGTATTGCACAGTTGTTTGTTACCAATAAATCAATAAATGTGCTTTACAGTTTGAGACAGGTGTATTTAATTATATTGGTTAAGTTTGGGTTAAATATGATACATGGTAAGGTCCATATCACCCACCTCTATTGAGAATTCCTACACCCTATAAGCCCACCTCTCTCTCACTGCAGCGTCCCTTCCAACGTACCACAGCACTACAATTAAGGAGTTGTTCTTTTTTTTAATTATTAATATTTTGTTTAATTCTTATATTTAATATTTTTTAACACTGCAATGTATGTTTTCTCCATGTGTTGTGTGTACAGTGTGAGTAACTTAGGAGTTAATTTAAAACCTGATAAGGCATGTTTGATCCATCTAGACTTTAAGCTGTCCATAAGTATGTGACTAGTACCAAAGTACAACATTTTGTGCTATTTGACACAAACCTAAATTTAGTTTGATGCTTTTTTTAGAGTAATAGAAATACTTGGGAAATTAATTGTTCAATAATAAATGTTTTAGTTCAAAATAACAAAATAATTGAAATCTCTGATTGATATATAAATATGTCCAGTATAAATTCATATTACAGGATTATGATAGCACAGGTGTATTCATCTTGCTGCACAATTAAATCTACTTTGATGAAAACACACTACATGTTTATGTTGAACAACTTAGACACACATCTAGTGACAAGCCATAATTATAATAATGATAACAACACAGGAACATTGTGATACTTGTACTTCATATATAATGGCTTTCTAATATGATAGTTCTAATATGTTTGAATATCTTCTTTTCCCTAAAACAGAAAAGATAATACGTTTTCTTCCATGGATGACAAAAAAAAAAAAAATTAAATAGTGAGGGCGAATTATGTGAATTAATTGGATAACCGGTTAACTGATTCGTTGCTACAGCTCTAAAAGGAAATCCAAAACTTTATACAATGACATTGAGGATGTTGCCATTCCGGTCAAAGACTAGATGTTGGCGACTACTAAACAATGAACGTTTCTCTTTGGAAAACAAACTCCAGGCACTTATCAATGGAGAGTATGTATTCATTTTGTCTTTCCAATTTGGTGTTGTGCTTGTCTTTGTTTCATTCAAAATACATAATAAATAAATAGGTAAATACAAACACTAGCTTTGTGGGAATGCAAGCCGGTCCGTGAGCTCAAAAAGGGTCGGCATCACTGGTGTGGGGCATATTCGACCAATAACTGGCACGGCCCAATGTTTTTCTTTATATTCCCAAAATGGACAGTATGGGGAAAAAAAAAGAGGGCAGTCGGCAATAGTGCACCAAAATGTGCATGACATACAGCTGCACAGACACATTCACACACATGCGCACTCTTGGTAGAGCAGCTAAATCACGTTAGCCGCCTGCCTGTCATCCATCACTCCCACAGACAAAATAACATGGCGGCCAGGCAGGGAAACTGCAAGACAACATGCACACCCACAAACACATTGAGGTCTCCAGCAACGCACATTCATGCATACACAGTACTGTACTTAAGATTTCCCAGTTTGAAACCACCTTTCATTCACCCGCAACTGATTTGTGTTTACTCGGCTACAACAATTCCAGAGCTGAAACATTCTTCTGTCCTTATCAATCTTTTGATCATTGATTATCAATCCATGTTGCCATTGAAGAAGAATGTGCCTCTTATCAGGAGGTGTGTGAAGGCCCCTTTTTAGAACCAGTGAAGGTGCTCACCCCCACCTAATGGTAGTGAGTGTGTTTTCAATGTAAAAGGTAGTCTCCTGGGTGAGGTAATTAGTTGGCAGGGTACAGAGGGATGGTTGAGACAAAGAGGAAGGCTGCAAGATAGATAAAGCCTTCCAAAACTGCAGGTGCACTCCATACATTACAAGGCCATATGGTGGCCTCACTGTGAGGCAGGAACCGGCAGAGAAGCGCTGCTCAGCTCTCATGCACTCAAGCCCGACTCATACTGTCTCCGCTCCCACCCTTTTACCAGCACCGTCTGTTTAACTCAATAACATCCGCTGTTTCATCTCCTAAGTCAGCAGTGATATTATCCTCGTCATCGTCCTGCAGCTTCCTCTTTATCTCATCTCCTACACCCGTTTTCTATCTCAGCCGGACCTCGGCTCATTGTGGCCTTTAATCCCAGCCAAAAAGGATTAGTTAAATCGCATTATAATCTAAAAACTGATGGCTCCTCTCTGTGCCACCTGAGTGATGACAGGAATGGGCATGTGGAGAACAAGAGGGTGATAGGCATTGCTTGGAGCAGACACTGTGCACATACACTAAAAAGCATGTCTGCAGAGAAATTCTCAAGAACTAATTTAAAAAATCAGCCTGTTTAACACACATACACAAACTGGACCCCACCCAGGGTGTTAGATGTGTAATGAGAGAAACCATTAGCAGTAAAAATGGGCTCTTCCCGCCCCGCTGCTCAGCAGTCAGAGCGGCGGTTGCAGGGTCTATTTATACATCCACTCCTTAGATTTTCTTTACCGTGGAGCAGTGTGTGTGCGAGAGTGTGGCACACGCTCAAGTACATTCCTCATGCCCTTCTCTCCTCATGTCTTCCTCTGCTGCTTCTCTGCTATGTCTACACTCCCATCCCCCTCTCCGCCTGTCTCCTCCCCTTCTGTACCCTCCCCCCAGCTTTTTCCTGCTCCCTCCCTCCAGCTCATCAGACTATATGCAGCAAGGCACAAATTCATCGGGGATAGAGAAACAGAAAGAGAGCTGAAGCCCAAGAGGGGGGGGTTTGATACTTTGCACCGAAAGGAAGCAAAAAGTAAAGTGAATGATGGAATAACTGGGAATGAGAGGAAGTAGAAGGGGATCGGAGGAGGGAAAAACTAGCTCTTGCTACAGCGATGGGCGTTGCTATGCCGGCTCCTGCGAGGTCAAAAGTTTACCATGGTTTTAATTTCACCTTTCCGCAGCCAATCAGAGCGACTCTCTTGCTGCTACAGGAACTTTAACCCCCACACAGAATTTCACTGCAAAGATCCACCACCAGTGTTTTGCCTCCAAGTCAATTGTTATTAAATTTAAAATGATCAATATACCTCTATTTGGAGACAATTCATCAGGGATGCCCGAGTTCATGCTAATGCCAAGTCAACAAAATATAGCAGATATACAGTACTGCATACAGTATACAGAACTTTGACCATGCAACTGAAGAGACACACCCCGCTTACTAGCGGCATGCTCCGCAGCAGGGTGCATAAGAGTGTGCGTGCGTGCTTACACACATGCAAGCTAAGTGTGTGTGTCTACGAAGGGGGAGGAGGTTGCAGTTTGATCACAGCATCAGGAAGGGGAGGGGTGGCTCTGCGAAATGAGCAAGCAGCGAGTCAGCATGGCTGCTGAGTGGAAATGCTTTCAGTCTCTACGTACTGTATCTATGTGTGTGTTTTCAGTTGCCTCTCCATCACATCTTTTGTGTGTGCACACACACGTGTCATTCATTAATTACCAGCCATGGCCACAGAAGAAGCTCCCTGTTGTTCAATTCTGCCTATAATCAACTCTACAGCCCACAGAGACAGCAACGGGTTACAGTTCTCATGCACGTGCAGTTTAATTGGGGACTGCACAGGTGCCAAAATGCGACATTTGATCACTAAAAGTGCAGCCCTCTTGCATACATACAGTGAGTATATATTAGGGGTATCATGACTCTAGCCCCATGAGATTAAAACGTGACAAGTCTTGCTATAATAAATTCATTATATGATAAATGAAAGTTTACCCAATAATTTTTCTTAGTTTGTTCCATAAGGTGAGACTCTAACCAAAACTTTACCCGAATACATTTTTATTTAATAATATACATGCAATTAATCCAGAAAGCCAAAATGTTAACCCAAAACATATTTATAGCTTTATAATTTTACATGCATAAAAAAAAATTGAAATGCATATAAATACACAAATGATGAATGAAAGGTAAAAGGCTATGTGATAATATCGGCCCACCGATATAAATAAATTAAAATGTATTATCTGTATATATCGGTATCGGGTTTGCAGCGTTGCTGGCTGCTGTGAAAAGCTTGCTCGCTCTGTGCCTGACTAATATTATGTCTGGTTTGGAATTATTTCCAAGTGTCTCCTTTAGATATTAAACTTGTGATTTGCAATGACTGCAAAGCGTTGGTTATGTGAAGCGGAACCACAACTTTTTATTTAAATACTTTTACCAGGGCAAAAGCCACCATTCACAAAATGACCAAACGTCAGATCTTTTTTTCTATATGTAATATTATTATATGTTATCATAACATTAGTGGTTTATTTGGTCTCAAACATGTTGATAATAATATCGCTTAACGTCAACTTGTGGGACAATAAACATTTCTAAACGCACCTGTAACTTTGTTTATACTTTGCTTAAAATGAATGTTAAAATCTTGTCATGTCTCATGGACCCAATCTTGTGCCTCGTCTCATCTCGTGAGGTGGGTGTCCCAATGTCTACAAATATAAAATGTCTACACAACCTGTGGTGCTCTTGAAAGGTTTGATCAATGTGAATTTATGTATTTTTATTCAGCTGACAGCATGTTCTAGCTTTTGGACCCATTCCAGCATCATCCTCATCTAAAAATGTATACATTTTTTAAAAGTAGCTTACATCCCTCCACTGGAGTTCTACAAGCAATGATGTTGCAAGTGCCAGCATTTTGATAAAGAAGGTGACAAACACTATTGGCATCCGTGTGGATCTCGCTGCCTAATAGCAGTCTTTGTCAACAATAAAGTATTCAAGGTAAATGTGACTTTAAATGTTCCTTTATTCCTTTAATTTGTCATTTATATGCATTTTGGTTTTCTGCATGTAAAACTATGATTGTACTATTTAAAAAAAAAAGGTACTTGTGTTATTATTTTAGGGTGCCCGGAACAGAATAATTGGATTTGCATTATTTCTCATGAGAAAACCTAATTCAGTTAGAAGGTTTTGGTCTGAGTCAGTCCTTTTGGAACGGATTAATGACAGTAAGGTTCCAATGTATTAATCTTGAATTTTGAAATGACATGATGAAATGTTTGCTTACTTATAAGAGATTGAATACGTTTCATGCAGTTTCATGCATTAAAAATAAATAGCAATAGTTAAAAAACAGCAATATCTAAAGTCCTAAATAAATAATAATATTTATAGCTTTAAATAGAAATTCTCCCTTACATAAATGTGAAATCATAGTCCAATTTCGGATGCAAAGAGACAAAAGCTTTGTATCTCTCGACTGACCAGTAACAACGAATAAAAAGTCTCAGTATTTCCACATAGACAGATCACCTTACGTCTCAGTCTTTCTGCCTCAGTGGGCTTCCATCAATCTTTCTCCAATTTGGCCACTTTTCTAACCAGTTCTCAGGTCTCAATGGGGGGAAGCTCAGCGGGCGTGTGACACTCAGGGACGGTTCATAATGCTGGTGAAGGTCGGCCTTGACAGTAACTGATGGCTTGCTAAGAAGAACATTTTACCAGTCTCTTTATACTTTCTGATTGTGTATCACTTATATATATTCTGCAGCCTCTATATGCCTATTATGTGCTAAATCTTTCAAAAACACATACTTAATCCATGTACTGCATGTGTTTTGTTGATAAATACAAACGCTCAATGCAGAGACAACAAACACTCTCATAGTAACACTATCTCATTGCAACAAGTTGCTTAATTGTTCTACTGAAAATCATTGGGCTGTACAGTATTTCACTACTTTTTACAGCTGAAGTAAAAAACCACACGGTTTAAATGGTGTGCGGTCACAGTCAAACAAGTAGAGAGCAGCTTTAAAATCATGGTGACTGTACATTGGCTTGTATTATGAAGAATGTTACCGACATTGCTTTAGTGATCCCTGGGATTGCCTTTCATTGGTAAATCTTGCAGGCACTAGAGTCGATAACAACATTAGTTACTGTGAGTTGTGTACAGAGCTTGCACAAACTTTCCCCATATTTAAAATATGGGGATAAGTATGCCACTTGTTATTATCCTTTATATTACAATTCTGTAGCTTATATCATGCGCACACACATTGCAATGGCATCCAGAAACACTTCACTATGCAATGACGTGCAATTGCAAACTCCTGGTGTTTAATCTGTCAATTTTGAGATCAAATGATAAAGTTCTGTTTTGGATGTGGATGTCAGTCACAACCCCAGTAGGATAATGTAACAATTTCCCAACACGACAGCATTCTGAAAAAATTGTTCCCCGCTGAACACCACTGGCCAGAGCTAGAGGTCGAGCCAAAAGGGTCCTGTAGGTAAATTATTAATGACTTGTTTTCTTTTTCTCCCCGCCCCTCTGCTCACTCATTCTTCTCTCCTATACAGCATCTTTCTTTCTAATTGGTGTATACTCATGCTGCCATCCTCTCATCCTACCAGTCAGTGCAAAAATGTGGACATTTTAAACCTTGGTAGATTTGAAAGAGTGACTATCCAACTGTATAGCACCACCATATACCAATATGACATATAAAGTCCTGCAGATATAGACCAAGTTACATTCATACAGGATTTACAATTGGACATGTATAATATTTTTGTTGGTTGCAGTAGTGGTGCAATAAATGTAGAATTAACGCATCTTGAGCACAAACACTACAGCAACCCTATGACCCTCTGTGTTCACATTTTTATATTCATTGTATTTTCAAAACCTTCTACAGGTGGCCCTCAGGTTACTTTGTTCTGCTTTTTGCCATTTCGTGATTACGTACACGCCCCCCATAAAATAATTTTGGTCTGTAAACAATGGAATAACTTGTTTCAACATGTGCAGCAGATGAATACACACTGCAAAGATGCTTGGAGCGGCACCGAGAAAGGACAAGGCGAGGAGTCTCTGAGCCGTGGAGGAATCCTGTACAATGTGTGTCTCATTCAAAGCTATAAGGAGTGAATGATGTCGCTTATTAATTAACTTTTTGAACTTCATTATGTCCACCAAGAGTAAGGCAGGCTCTTTTGGAGGAGTGCACTGAGAAAAAGAAAAGCCATCACCATGGAAGTGAAAGTAGACATCAGAAGCTCTGAGAGAGGAGAAACACCCACCAATCCTTTCGGTCTAGAGCCCTATGGAAGGAATCTCGGACAGAATCGTAGAATTGGCCAATAAAAACGGAATTTACAGTTAAATTGGCATCATGTGACTGAAATGCTGTCATCGTGAGGACAAAAAAAGTTTGTGTGTGGAATTATATACCCGGCAGACGGCTAAATTGTGGTGGAATCTCATTACAAACACTAAACTGCTCGCTCCAACGTTGAATTGACGATAAACACCGGTGAAGATTGGCAGAGCCTCCTCTCAGCTTTGCTTCTGCTAGCTTCCTTTTGTTCGTGCTCCGTGAATGCAAGCTGCTAAAAAATAAGTGTAAAATGTAAAAAATGCAATACAAAGACATTAAAACAGAAAAAAACGAAATTTGGGGAAAAAAACGGATTTCATAGAGCCCCATCGTTGTCAGCCGTTCAACTCTGACTTCTAGGCCTGTCATGATAACACATTTTGCTGGATAATAACTGTCCTACAAATTATTGCTGATAACAACATTACTGTCAACATTATATTCAGAACATGTTTTCAATAATGTAGTGATAGTATATGACATAGTAATGAGAGTGCAAAGTATCATAAGCAATGCATAAAAATTTTTCAATCATAATTAACATTTGAATTGGAATGTCAAGAGCTTTAAAATCAAATCAATTAAACAGAAAAAAAAGCAAATGAAAATAAAATGGACTCTGTCTCTTTTAGCAAATCACATCGAGAGGAGGTATTTGAGGTGGCTCGGGTATCTAGTCCGAATGCCTCCCGGACGCCTCCCTGGTGGGGTGATCCGGGCATGCACAGCCGGGAGAAGATCCCGGGGAAGACCTAGGACACACTGAAGGTATTTTGTCTCACAGCTGGCCTTGGTGTTCTCCCGGTAAAACTGAAAGAGGCGGCCGGAGACTGGGAAATCTGGACTTCCCTACTGTGACTGTACTGGTTTGGACCAAGATAAACGGAAGAAAACGGAATAGAATGGAATAAAAATCACAAACATAATATTTATCATTGTGAATTAATATCACTTTCGTTTCAACTGAGAAATAACCCGTAAATACTCACTATACTATACACAAAGTTGACATTGGGTCAATGCATACGTCATCTTATTTGCATGAACACTTCCTTGATTTACTGTTAACACTGTGTGTGGAATACGCCGCTTACATTTAACGGGGTGTTAGCTTTTGTCAGAGTTTGGTCAAAGTGCATGTTTGGGATGCTGCAAAATGCATTTGGTGCACAAAGAGGTGTTATACTTGAAGAATCACAGCAGCCGAACCGTAAGTTCTGTTTTCTATTTAATTGTCTCAAACTTTTGCATGTCATAAAATGACAATGCACAAACAGGCTGAAATTGATATCAGGTCATGTTTTATACACAACAAGCATGAAAAAAGTATTTGATTGTGTAGCACACGACGCACAGTTTGCAAGTAAGGAGGGTTCACACACTCCGTTCATTCCGCTTCGCACCAAGGTGCTGAGACAGGTGCAGCGAGTGAACTCTCTTGTCATCTGGTCTGTTTGGTAGGGACAGTGAAGGAAAACAAACACGTATGCAGATATCAATTTATCAAGCCCGGCAAAAGTATGGAGCGCTTAATTTATCCATTATCGTGACAGGCCTACTGAGGTCTATCATTAAGGACAGAGATCGTATCCTTGACCGTGTTAAAGAATTAGCTCCTATAAAAAAGACTCAGGCTGGAAAACCAGAAACACTGTTTTGTTTTTTTTTGTTTTTTTTCCCGTTTAAGTTAATTCTTGTTGTATTACTATATTGTATATTCTTCATGTCTGTGATTGGCTGGCGATCAGTCCAGGGTGTACCCCACCTCTTGCCCAAAATCAGCTGGAATAGACTCCAGCATACTCAGTGACCCTAGTGAGGACAAGTGGCATAGAAAATAAATAGATGGATGGATATTCTTCATGTGTTCAGACCTAAATTCATGTTCAATTTAGGTACGCTTTCAACTTTCATCAAAACACGGCTTACATCCCAGTCTAGGAACAAAACTTGTATTCAACCAGAGGATCACTTGCACTCAAGACATACAAAACTGTTTTTAAAGATGTGCTTTTGTCTCTAAAATGCTGTTGCCTAAATGAACAGCAAAAAAAGACATCTAGAGCTCTTAACTTGTAACTGTGTAAAGCAAAAGTTTTGATTACACATTCAAGGCCAGAGCAATTTTCCCCTCGCTAAAAAGATAAAACTGATATTGAACACACAAAATACTTTGTGATTGGATGTATGGATAAATATGAATAGATAAATACTGTAGGGAGACAGTTGGCACAAACAATGGCAGTTAAAAAGCCCCTTGAGAAAGATATCACTGCACCTTTTTTCTCATATTGCATGAAATCAATATTTATATTCTGGCCCTCTTTCCCTGCAAAGAGACTGTCACAGTTGTTTACTACGACTCAGATCTCACTGGGCTAACAAGTGTGTTGTGGGAAGGCAAAAAAAAGAAGAAAGGGGTGTAGAGAGCTGGTGATAAAAGAGCTGATCCAACCAAAAATGCACCCTATGTGTCTTTCCACATGCCCGCATGGCAGAGTTGCATGCTAAAGGGAGTAATTGTGCCGACTCCTTATCAACAATGCGTAATTCAGCACTTTGGGTGAAGCCTAAGCCAGCGTGTTCTCTGTGCGTCATTTGAAAATGTCCTTAGTCACGTGGGTCACTGAAAGATTCCCAGGAAGTCAGCTTCTGACCCAGAAGACAAGCAGAAACAATTAAGAAAAGGGAATTTATGTTTTTTTGTTAAGGTGCATTATGGTTGAGAAAATATTGCAATAATATTGTATTTTTGTGTGATTAAATGCCAGGAAATTTGGAAAGTTGATCACTTATGACGCCTCGTCTGCAATACCCTGAACGGTTTAACGTGGTACAGTTGAGAGGGGATGCACAGGCCTCTGACATCACACCAGCAACACTGCCAATCAGGAAGGAAAGCAAAGCGGTGGCCAATAGGATGAAATTCACTTGGCCCGGCACACTGCTCCAAATCAAGGTGATGAGGTGAATGCAGTGGACCTTGGCGTCGCTATCATGCTATGCCAAAATGAGTGATGCTGCTGACATCAGAGAAAGGAACTGGTGGAAGGAGATGAATCTGTGCGTGTGTGCATTACGGGCAGAGCAATTCAGGAGGAGTGGCGGCAGCGGGGAAGGCAGGATGGGGTGAACTGAGTTGAGGAGGTGGTCACGTAACAGACGGGTTCAGACAGAGTTGAAGCTGTTGCCTCGCTGAGCTGCATCTGGTAACATTTACCTAAACTTCTGCCCAGTAAATGGTTTTTGTATGCGCATGCGTGTTTGCGTGCATGTCTACGTAAAAAACAATTCAAAGACATAAACTCAAACTGCTCGTTTTGCAATGGAAAATTATTACAAACACACAACTTCCATTCTTTCAGGTGAAAGGCCTCTTCCCTTTGAGGACCCTTTTTACACGCAACTATTAGCTTACACCAAAAAGAAACATGCAAAATACACAAGCCTCCCGACTCATCCACCATCAAACGTTTTTCTTGGGGCGAAGGCAAACAGGATGAACTGTGTTTTCCTACCTTTAAAAACATGATCTGGCTTTCACCAATACTGGAAACAGTCCATCTATTCATTTATT
The DNA here is from genome assembly GCA_024372805.1 of Oostethus manadensis. Lineage (NCBI taxonomy): Eukaryota > Metazoa > Chordata > Actinopteri > Syngnathiformes > Syngnathidae > Oostethus > Oostethus manadensis. The sequence continues at coordinate 189,764 of QODF01000170.1, forward strand.
AATTTTTTAAACCGCTTATCGTCATTAGGGTCGCGGGTATGCTGGAGCCTATCCCAGCTGGCTTTGGGCGAGAGACGGGGTACACCCTGGACTGGTCGCCAGTCAATCACAGGGCACTTATAGACGAACAACCATTCACACTCACATTCATACCTATGGACAATTTAGAGTCGCCAATTAACATAACATGCATGTTAGTGTAATGTGGGCGGAAACCAGAGTACCCGGAGAAAACCCACGCACGCACGGGGAGAACATGCAAACTTCACATAGAGATGCCCAACAGAGATTCAAACTCTGAACCTCCTGATTGTGAGGCCAATGTGCTACCCACTCGACCACCGTGCACAGTCCATCTACTATACATAAACAGATGAAAAACATCACTTGCAATGAGATTTGCCACTTTGGATACGTTCACCCATTTTTTTGTGAACTTACCTCTTACAGGACTGCAACTTATTTGTCGCAGTGGTAGGTTTCAGGGGGCTAGAGGGAATTACATAATGATGTGATCATCACATGTGCATAATTGGCCCGGACACATCTTTCAAAAAGCAGGTGAAAAGCATGCAAAATGTTTGGAACTACAAATGACAAAATGCTTTTGATGCTTCTTTGTTGCTTTTTTATGCAGCAATTGCTGTTTGAGAAAAGCAAAAAAATGCTTTCATTTCTGAGTCTCCAAAAGACTCTTCTCTCTTCTCTTCTTTATGAGCGAGGGTGAACATCTTTGTAGCAATTCAAATACCGCCACAGATGAATTAACGTACACGAAATACTGACCTGACTCTGTGAGCAACTTTGACTTCAGTTCAGAGAAGTTACATGCTTTAAATTATCTCCACAAAACTAAGCTCATTTAATTTTTGTTAAATCAATGAGATTTGTGGCTCGTCACAGAACCAACGGCATGGAAACCTAATTCTGCATGCAACGTGTAGTGGCCTACCGTACTAAAGGTGGCGGCAAACAGGCAGTGTGTGTTTTCTGAGGGATTTTGCAGCTCTCAGAGAAAAAGAAGGAGAAGGAAGGGGTGCTTGCAGATAGAAGATATATACGTATCATTTATTCCTCAATTGACAAAAATAACCGTATGTGGCAGTGGGAGAAGTGGAGGCTGTCACCATGTCATCAAAGCACCTTCTATTGGTCACTTTGAAGCAGGTTGTCTCATTCCCCCCACTCTCACCTCTAGCATGCAGACTATAGTGTGTGCAGCACGATGCTCAGTTCAGTGCTGGATGAACGACCTTGAGCAGGCTCGCAGGGTTACGTTGCTGTGGCAACCGAGCCTCGCGCAACCAGTAACAGCTGGATGCAACAGCACTCACTGAATTTTTGCAGGAGTTGTCTCTTAACAAAAGGAATCTTCCCCTTTTATTTTCTTCCCCCTCATCTTCCCTTCCTCAATGTTGCCCATCTGTGATCTCTACTGCAAACAAACACGCAAGAAATTTTTGGTCACACAACAAGAGTAACTCAAACTTAGCATCAGTACTGCACTAAAGAAATACAATTTTGCACTCTCTGCCAGCTGCAGTAATTACTTGCAAAGAGTGAGTAGAAGTTAAAGCTAAACGAGGAGCAGCTAAACACCAGGAAGCGGGCACCACAGGCGACTAACAAACTCAAACTCGCACATAAAAAAGGCATCAAGATGGCCACTTGACATTCCTCTCGGGGAAAAATGAAGCGAGCGAAAGGGAGACACGAGCTGTACGCTACCAAAGTGTTCCGATGAGAGCCAGGAAAAGTGAAACAAACACACTGAAAATAGTTGAGGCTGAGGTGGTGCCCAGCCATACTTCTTTTGCTATCTTTTTGCATGTGAACATTGCACTCACATACTATAACTGTCTGTATAACCGGATATTTTAACGATTTTGTTGAATTCAACGATTTTGTTGAATTCCATGACCACTAACCACCTGGTGGTGGTTAGTGCTGCATAGTTCAGCTTATGCAAAAGGTACAATTTTGGGTTGCGAACAGATATCTGGTTTGACATGCAAATGCCTTCACTATGCCAAATCTTTCGAGAAAAAAAAAAAAACATTGTGGAGACACCTTCCAGGTATCGCCAGAGAAACAATCCATTGACAGAGTGTCTTTTAAACTTCCAGCAAAAGGTCCTTGGTAGCAACTAGCAGTTAGAGCGGCACGTCGGTGGTGCTTTTTCTCCTTCATCCGGGTGGCGGGTGTCGAGTGACGACCTGATTTGAGGGGCGTTTACCGCACGTATTATGTTGGAGTGTGACCTAGAGTTAAGGAAACCGAATCGGCCCGATCTCCTGGCAGAAGCTAGTCTTTTCCGATCAGCTCCCGATCCCGATTGTGATGATCGGATCGGAACATCCCAAACCTGGATTTATGAAAACACAATGCTCAGTGTAAAATGTTGAACACTTACTATTGTTATGACATATTGAGTATGGGATTGTTTACTTTTCCAAGCTAACACAGCATTTCCAACACAATGTTTAAACACATTTTTCAACTTTTGAAAAGATATATAATTATTTTGTATTATTGATTGGACTGGGGGCCGCACGGTGGATGAGTGGTTAGCACATTGGCCACACAGTAAGGAGATCTGGAAGACCTGGGTTCAAATCTCCGTTGGGCATCTCTGTGTGGAGTTTGCATGTTCTCCCCGTGCGTGTGTGGGTTTTCTCCGGGTACTCCAGTTTCCTCCCACATTCCAAAAACATGCATGTTAGGTTAATTGGTGACTCTAAATTGTCCATCGGTATGAATGTGAGTGTGAATGTTTGTTTGTCTATATGTGCCCTGCGATTGACTGGCGACCAGTCCAGGGTGTACCCCGCCTCTCGCCCAAAGTCTGCTGGGATAGGCTCCAGCATCCCCGTGACCCTAATGAGGATAAGCGGTATAGAAAATGAATGACTGAATGATTGGACTGATGATGTTATAATTTATATAAATAGATAGCTCGATCGGTGTTTATTGTCATTGCACACTGTAAACAACAAAACTTTGTTTGTTGGCTCCACTTCCATTTCTAGCAACATTAAGACATGTAAAAACCTAATGCTCCAAATGTAACATATACAAATATGGAATGTAAAATATTGAGGCCATCAAAGAAAAAGGTGTTCATTCAGCAAGTTTTTTTTCTTGGTCTGTGTCTAAACAATAATTACAAGTGACGTGTTATTCTGTTGACTTTATTAACTAAAACGTATCGTTTGTACACTGCATTGAATCGTATAACATCATTTTCTTTGTAAAAAATAGTTTTGTTTTTTTTATCGTACCATAACCTGTATATCTAGGTTCAAATCGAATGGTCTATCACAAAGATTTCACATCCCTAGTACAATTTTGAAATACAGAGTGAAAGGAGAGGTGGGACAAACCAGCACGTTACAATGGCAAATCATTACTGTCATGTGCGATTGTGAACTCCTTGACGATTTTTTATTTCTAACATGAATAAAATCTTTAATGTAATGTGTGGTGTAGAAAACCTGTTATCAAAACATTGTGATATTAGGGATGTCCTGATCCGATACTGAAATCGAATATTGGGACAAAATCTCAGATAAACATAACCTCCTTGGGGGAGGTAATAATGCAACCGAAGTATTGCTGAACTTACTTTTTTTTATTACACATTAATTTGTTTGATGATCTGAAACATTTGAGTATGACAAAGAAAAAAAAAAATCAGGCAAAAGCTTTTTCACACTACTGTACAGTAAATAGCAAGACATCAGTGTGACCTCTCGATACGTTTTGTACCGTTATTTGCGGTAGTTTGGCAGTAATTTCCCTAATAGCCCATTTAACACAGGAGCTAGACAGTATAGCCAGTAAGTGCAACCACCAAACAAAGCAGCTGGTGTCTACTTCTTGGCTTATACAAGTACCTATTGCTTCAGAGAAAACAAATATTAGAGTGTGAACTGTACATCTAGAAATAGACAAAACTAGTTTAATTTCTCGAGATCATTTAACATTTTGGAATGTCAAGCACTTTTCAATAAAATTAAATTAAATAAATTAAACAAAAAAAGACAGAAAAACCCAAATGACCCTAAAATTAACGTTGTATCTTTTAGCAAAAATTGTACTTATATAAATAAAAACCACAATAAATCACAATATTTCTGATTTTGAATCAGTGTCACTTTTGTTGTGACAAACAGTGCTCTTATTTTGAAAGCCGAAAGTGTGCCGTGTGTTGACAGTTAATACAAGCTGGGTGCAAGAATAAAGGTGCCCCTCGCATTTTAACTACCTCGCATTTTAAGAACCTGCACGTCGTCAGCGGAATTGCAAAACACTTGCTTACATTAAAGCGGTAAAACACAACACGGTGTAAACACTCATTCAGCCCGAGTCTAGCATGCTCTGATAATCTAAGATAACCCAGTTAGCTTGCATTCACGTTTTGTAAAAGGAGGTTACGTTTTTTTGCTGCTGTTTTGACATGTCGAGTTCGGGAGGGGTTGGGTTAGTGTTTGTGATCAGATTCATTACAAACAGCCGAGGACATACTTTCCCACACAAATGTTCTTTTTCTTCACGATGACATTTTATTCACATTATGTCACTTTCCGCAAGATTCCGTGATTAACAGGAACATGTTTATTTATCAAGGTTGTTATCAATCAATTATGTTATCAATTATAGACTTTGTTTTTATTTATCGGGGGAATAATTGATTTATTGATTATTGTGACAGGGCTACGTGCACAGATGCAAAGCTTGAGGCACAAATCTCTCACTATAGTGAGCGTGACAGTTTGTAGCACGACCCTTACGGGGTTACGGGGAATTATGGCTTGACTCCACATTGGAATCAAGTATTCCACGATATAGTCTGAAAAGTAACGTTTTTCAATGCACTTTGCAGACTCGTTTACCATGTATACTCCACGAGCGGTGGCTGGGTAAATACGTGGTAAGCATGCATATTTGGCAAATTAATAAGTAGTCAATAGTAAATACAGAGTATATACATATTTTATTTTATGTCTTTTGTCTACCGCCTAGGAGAAGTTCAACTTCACATACACTTTAGGAAAACTCTTTTCAGCCATTAATGAGTCCATCAGTCTGCTTTGATCCAAGATGTTTTAATTGCATGTGAGCAATCACTTCATTAGCAGCATGGAGAAAATAATCTGTACCACCTTCAAGAGGGTTTCTTCTCCCGGCTTGCCAAAAAGCTCCTATTGCCAAATTCTGCACACCCTGAAGGGGTGAGGGTATGGTCCCTTGTAGTCCTACAAACTTAGACTTGGATAAAGAAAATGCTATGATTTTGATCATTATCACACTAGTTCTTGAATGAAAACGTATGTTATTGGTCACTCTGGCGTTTGGCGGTAAAAACTGGTGTGACTGTATTAAATAAGGCTGAGACAATAAGCAGGACAAAAATGAGTGTGATAAAAAAAAAGACCCTTCCTACACTGAGCCAAGTCAATGTGAGCCAGCAAAGATTAATTCCTGTTTAACACATCCTGACACATGGAGAAAGGGCCTCAATAACAACAGGACAACAGTTCAGTTGTCACACAACGACTGAAGGGGGGAGGCAAAAGACATTGGGAGAAACACCCAGGAGAGAAAAAGCGAGAATAGAATAAAGAATGTGGAGTGTTCCAGTCAGAAAGCTTCCTGATTCCACAGCAGTGGGGAAAGGACAGAGCAGAACACAGAGAGAGGATAACAAAAGGACACAAAACAATGGAAAAATTTTAGGTAGAATTCCTGCACGAGGCTCCACCTGGGCCCCTCCTCCCTTCGATACTCACGTTCCCTTCATTTTCACAAGCTTCCCAGGCTGGTGGGTGAGGGCTAGACCTTCGGGAGCCCTGCCCCCACCGTATGACCCAGTCACCAGTATCCCCTGCTAACCTCGGTAGCCTTTTTTCCTTTAAACATTGTGCATCACTGTCACCCTCCTCCTCTTCTCACTCAGGTCCTCCATCCCCTTATAGCAAACACCACACCATTTCTGTTCAATTCTTCACCACGTGCTACCACGTTGTGCCAAAGACCTGGACCACAGGGCAGACTGTAACTCTGATAGGTGCAGAGGTGCAGAGGAGGGCGACTAACTACTCACCGCCACACATTTTTTGCTTTGAATTGCGAGCTAAAATTTGGGTTACTAGTCGCTATTTACTAGCAGGCATAGCTGAGGGCAGCTATTTGGGGGCTTGTGTCAATAAGACCATGGCTGAAGACAGGAATGGCTGTACTGTGAATAGCATCTGCAGCATCTAGCATTAGCTATCAGCATTTGACACTAAATATGAGGTAAACAGACACTACAGATAGTAGTCTATCTGTACACCGTAGTACACGTTACATGGTGTGATCAAGGACCATCAAACAAAGACAAAACGCAGGTCGCATTAAACATGCAAAAACTGTGGAATTTGTAGCATGATACAGTGGAACCTTTGACTGGCGACCAGTCCAGGGGGTACCCCGCCTCTCGCCCAAAGTCAGCTGGAATAGGCTCCAGCATACCCACGACCCAAATGAGGATAAGCGGTATAGAAAAATGAATGAATGAAGGATACAGTGGAACTTCAAAAGACAAAATTCATAATTCATTCCGGATGGGCTTTCGTATCTTGGAATTTTTGTATTATTGAAAACAGTCGTATATTGTGTAAATATTATACCCAGCAGAAAAAAAATATGTTAATTAATGACAACATAATCATTTACATGTGCATGAATTTTAACAAAAACAATGGGGAAAAAAATTTAAAGCAATGAAAAATAATAAAAAATGTTAGGAAAAATTAGACTTTCCCTTTTGGGTCGAGCAAGGTGAGCTTCATGGCGGAGAACGAAGTTTAGACAGATGGCAGAAATCATACGTAAGTTTGCGTACTGTAACTTCTTTTAAATGAATACAGTAAATTACGTACTAAACTTAACACTATGATTATTTTTATTTTTAACAACAGACAAGAGGTTTTTAGTATGCTGAGCAAAGGGACACCGTGATTGGATGATAGGATGATAAGAGATAACTGTGATAACCAATGAGAGGTCAGCTTTTTCTTTGGTTTTACGGTGGTTGGCATCCATTACTTTGGTGCATTACTGCCCCAGGGGAGGGCAGCTTGTATGGCTGTGCAGTACATTCAAAATCACGGACGGCACTTTCCATTTTCATTTTCGTTTATTTTATTAATATTTTTTTGTTAAATGGTACGAAAATATCTTCAAAGCCAAATTAGTATTATAGATTAATAAGGTTTTTATAAGTCGAGTTTCCACTGCTGGAAGAGGTCGCTGGGGACCTGGAAGTCTGGACTTCCCTACTGAAGCTGCTGCCCCCGCGACCCGGACCCGGATAAGCGGTGGAAAATGGATGGATGGAGTTTCCACTGTTATTTTCAAAAATAAAATAATATATTTATATATTTTCAAAATTCATATGACAGTGCATACAATTTGATGTGGTTGCTTTAGTTGCGTATTAAATTGTCTACCACTGAGACATTTACAACCCTACTTATGAAGTGTGATTACTTATGAGTTAATAATGGACAAAATGTAATTACCCGCTTTATAACATTTTAATCAACTGACAGCCCTAGTAAAACATAAACAATGACAAATGACTTTTCCTTCAATAAACTGATCAAATTAAACAGATCTACAGTAAGTAAGGAAAGTATTCACAGCGCTTCACTTTCTCCATATTTTGTTATGCCTTATTTCATTCATTTTTCTTACAATAAAATACACGTAACATCCAATGATGGCAAAATAACCTAACAATAACACTTATGCTAATTTATTAAAAATACATAACCAAAAAAAAAAATCAAGTACGTACCGTACGTATTCACAGCTTTCGTGCTGGCTCTGTAAATTGAGCTCAGGAATCCTTTTTCACTGATCAACTTTGAGATGTTTTCACAGCTTAATTGAAGCCCACCCGTGACAATTCCAGTTGATCTGACACCATTTGAAAAAGCACACGCGGGTCCCGCAGTTGACAGTGAACGTCAGACCACAAACCAAGCATGAAGTCTAACAAATTGTCTGAAGACTTTCAAGACATGATTGTCTCCAAGCAAGGCTACGGTTACGTCAGGAATAGGGATGTGTACAGTTGACATTTATTTTATTTAATTAGTTGTTGTTTTTATTTGAAGTTATTTAGCACTAAATATATAAAATTTAGGTTTAAAACACATTTTTGGTACTTCAGTTTGTGTTGTATGGGCATCTAAGTGTGGAGTTTACCTGTTCTCCCTGTGCGTAGGTTTTCTCCAGGTAGTTTTCTCCCACATTCCAAAAACATGCATGTTAAGTTAACTCAGTGCTTCTCAAATAGTGGGGCGCCCTGGGGGATGCAGTGAACTGTCAGAGGTGTGTGAGAGACAGGAAGGACAATGAGCGAAAACACTTCCGTCCCTCACTGACAGAAAATAATTGCCGCTGGGTTAGTTGTTAATTGTCGATAGGTATGAATGTGAGTGTGAATGGTTGTCTGTTTGTACCCTGCTAGTGGGCGGCAACAAGTCCAGGGTGTGCCCCGCCTCTCCACTCGCCCAAAGTCAGCATATCCCCACGACCCTAATGAGGACATGTGGCATAGAAAATGGATGGATGGAATTGTACGAACTCCAAATGAAAGTGAAGCAAAGAGGTCTGAACTATACTACCACAAACACTAGGGGGCAATTGTGGTCATTGAATTGTTTTGTGTGTAGAAAACAACCAAGTAATACCAAGTAATATGTTTGTTATGTTTTTTTAAATTCTTACTCATTAGAGATAAAAACTTCTTTTAGACTTTAACTTAGACAGACCCATTTGATCAACAAGTGAATGTCAAAGAAAAAGACAATTTTTTTTTAATGCAACGCAATACCAATAAAATTATATGTTATATTATGCAAGTGTGGGCCGCACGGTGGCTGAGTGGTTAGCACATTGGCCACACAGTCAGGAGATCTGGAAAAAACCTGGGTTCAAATCTCCGTTGGGCATCTCTGTGTGGAGTTTGCATGTTCTCCCCGTGCGAGTGTGGGTTTCCTCCGGGTACTCCGGTTTCCTCCCACATTCCAAAAACATGCATGTTAGGTTAATTGGCCACAGGTATGAATGTGAGTGTGACTGGTTGTTTGTCTATATGTGCCCTGCGATTGACTGGCGACCAGTCCAGGGTGTACCCCGCCTCTCGCCCAAAGTCTGCTGGGATAGGCTCCAGCATCCCCGCAACCCTAATGAGGATAAGCGGCATAGAAAATGGATGGATGGATGGATTATGCAAGTGTAATATAATAAAACAAAAAGAATATAAAAAATAAAGAGAATATCAGATAAACAATATTGGCATATTTACAAATAGTGTGTAAAAATATGGGAAAGTACCTGCGGTTTAATTATGAACAAAGTGCGAATAGTCTAGATCCAATATTTTAATCGATTGATTGACAGACCCTTATTACATATAACAATGAGAGTGTCACTTTATGAATGTGGTGCTGAACCACCGGAGAGCTTCTAAATTGCATGTCATAAAAATGACAACGTTAGTTTTTATTCTAACATAGTCCATCCTTGTGAAGACCTTTCACCTTAGAACAGTCCTTACTGAAAACCTTCGTACAATAACCATTAAAAAGGACAAATTCATGCAATTACACTAATTGCGCTGACGTGCATACCTGACCACATTGAGGCAGACTACATGTATTTAAATTGTGCTTGCACACACTGGAGCGCAGACAGCGCAGAGTAGACCCGGATGCTCAAGCACAGGGCTACACACACACACACCCCTTCGGGCATCAAACCAGCGAGTGTTACGGGGGAGAGTGTTTGTGCACGGCCACGGTGCTGCCCCCTGCAGATATGCAAAGCGAGACGCCTTACGGAGGATACAAGCAGATGACAGACCCAAGCGGGGCAAAAACAAGCATGTTCGCTCTTTCACCTCCTATATTTGCACTTAAAGCGCCAGCGAGTCAATGCACAAACATGCACTTTGGAGCCACACCACTTTTTGTGTTATTGCGCCGCGCAGGACTCCAGCTGGCTACAGGCAGTCGGAGAGTCTGCGTCGTCGCATATTGCACAGAGCAGAAAACGCAGCCTAGATCTTAAACACGATGCCTACAGCCTATTATACGCACGACCGTGCGTGTGCACAGATCACACCAAGAAACCTTCGGACCCCGCATCGTGCACGGCTTGTCTGCAAGCTGCCAGCCAGCCATCACGGTCACACCGGGATCAAATGTGCAGTTGTGTTTCCACGCTGGCGGCGTGCGTTTATGTGTCTCTTCAAATGTGTGCAGGGCGAAAACAAAGCATGCGCTTCCTAAACTTTGCGACATTTTAAGCGAAAGTACTTACCGCCAGCAGTTTGTGTGCAAACTACACAGCTTGCGTGAAGTTCACTTGGTTAAATAAAAAGATACAGAACTGAATTCCACCATTCCCGAAGCTGTATGACGAACGATATACAGTATCTCGTGCACAGGCGAAATGAAATATTTAGTGTCATTTACACGAGTGTGCACTATGCCCTCCGCACTGTACGGATACCAATTTGTGTGCACTGCCGCAGGGAACGCAAGTCGGCGGGCTACATATCTGCCCTCTATCGCATCGCAAACCGAACACAAAGTCAGGTTAAAATAGCATCTGAATGCCAACAAACACCCACGGATGGCTTACCTTGCATGAGTATCTCTCTACCGGATCGATATTTCTTCTTTACACCATTAACTCTCCGCCATCTTCGGTACTGTTTGTTTAAATGAGAAACACTCCTCGAGCCTAAAGAAGCCAGTTCTGTAAGTTGAGGTGTCGCGGGGGATAGTGGGTAGTGGAGTTTACTCACGGAAGGCGCCAGGCTTCCGGCTAATCCTGTCAACCAGGATATGGACTACAGGCAGACGACTCCACCGAACCGCGCGAACAGGATGAGTTGAGAGGCTTTCTGTGGGCGTTCGCTGTCTGTCTCGCCTCCTGCAGACGGGTATCAGGGACTATAGCAGGTCGGCGAAAGGTGACAGCGTGTGAACCTTCATCTGACCTCCGGAGACTTGAAATATGTTGTCTATTTACCAACAAAAACAGTATTAAACGAGAGTAACACGTATTTTACCCTTGGAAATTGAATAGAATAGTTATCACATACAGTATGATACAAAAGTAACAGTATATACAACAACATTGCCATAGTGATCATTATTAATTCTCTTTCTCCTAGTATACACATACCACCTGAAAAAACATGTCTTTCCTCCTGTTTACTGTTTTAATATGTCTAAAATACTGCTGGACAGCATGCTGGATACTGTCTTTTTTTAAACTTGAAAACAATGTTGAGCGTTGTACTGTATATGCTGTATACAGTAGTGTGAAAAAGTGATTGCCATCTTCCTGATTTGGTTTTTTTTGTACACTTTCAGATCATCAAACTAATTTAAAAATGAGTCAAAGACAACACAGCTGAACACAAAATGCAGTTTTTAAATTAAACTTTTTATTATCAAGGGACTGCGATTGGTTGGTGACCAGTCAACCAGAGGATACCCCGCGACCTTAATGAGAATAAGCGGCAAAAATGAATGGATGGATTATTAAGGAAGAAAAAAATCCAAGCCTACGTGGCCCTGTGTGCAAAAGTGACCGCCCCCCCTGTTAAAACATAACTGAAATCAATTGTGATCTGTTAGCGTGTAAAAGGTTATAAAACCATTTTTAAAGCTTTGGCACTCCAGTGAACCACATTGACAGCCACGGTGAACCTTCCCAGTAGTGGCCGGTCTTCCAAAATTACGGTGCAGTGCAGCAATGACTGATCCAAGAGGCCCCAAAAGACTCCACAACAACATCCAAAGAACTGCAGTCCTCACTTGTCTCAGTTAAGCTCAGAGACCCAGAAACCCAAACCGCTGCTGAACAAAAAGAACATTAAGGCCTGTTTCAATTTTGCCAGAAAACATCTTGACGATTCTAAGCCCTTTGGGAAAAATACTTTCTGGCCTGACAAGACAAAAATTGAATTTGAAGGATTGTGTCCAATTATATCTAGCATAATACTAATGCTGCATTTCAGAAAAAGAACATCATACCAACAGTAAAATATGGTGGTGGTAGTGTGATGGTCTGGGGCTGTTTTGCTGCTTGAGGACCTGGAAGACTTGTGATAAAAGGAATAAATTCTGCTCTCTACCAAAAACTCCTGAGGGACAATGATCCAAAACACACCAGCAAGTTCACCTCTGAAAGGTTTCAAACAAAATTAAGACTTGGCCTAATCAAAGTTCTGATCTGAATCCTACTTAGATGCTGTGCCATGGCCTAAAAAGGAGCTTCATGCTCAAAAACCTTCAAATGTGGCTGAATTACAACAATTCTCCAAAGATGAGTGGGCCAGAATTCCTCTACAGCGCAGTAAAAACAGTAAAAGTTATGACAAACACTTGATTGCAATTGTTGCTGCTATGGGTGACCCAACAAGTTATTAGTTTCACTCTTTCACAAAGGGATATATAGATTTAGATTTTTGTTCTCCCTTAATAATGAAATCTTTCATTTAAAAATTGCATTATGTTTTCCGTTGTGCTGTCATTGACCCATATTTAGATTCGACTGATGATCTAAAACATTTAAGTGTGACAAAAAATAAATAAATCAGGAAGGGGGCAAATACCTTTTCCCATCACTTCTTATCCAATTTTTTCAACCAATTGAAAAATTGCAAGAACTTACATTTTGCACAGTTGGATCTTAAATAGGTTTGAAGTGGAGCTTCTCAATGCAAAAAGAAGAAATGTGAGTCAGACAAAAAAAAGTAAGCAATTTATTCCAAACAACCGTTAAACGGAATAGGCTGTTCATCAGATGATCAAAAGTTTAAGACCACAGCCTTTAAAAGCCAAAATCTTGCCAAAAATATGGATTCATTGTCATTTTCTGTCAGGTATTCACACAGTCATGATTTCTTGATCTTGGTTATGTATCCAAAAAGTCAATTGGTAGACCGAAAAAATGTCACAAGCCCTGAGCTAGACAATACAACTGGTTGTTCGTCAACACGAGACGATCTTCTCCCCAAATTAAGGTTGTTTCTGGTGTCAAGTGCAGTCCAATAATAAGATAAGGGTTTTAAGAACAAACATCTTTATGGGCGTTGTCTCCTTCAACACCACAAAATTACCTGTTTCGAGTTGGCACAAGAGCATCAAACATGGGACTTTTAAAAATATATATTCTCTGATGAGAAAAATGTAACCTAGACGGTCGGGCGTAGCAAGAAGATCCCACCTGTGATGTTTTCCACATGGCTTAATTTGGAGCGGGGGACCATCATGATGTGGGGTGCTTTTGAAGATGAAGATGTTGCCTGGGGCATCCCTCATGACTGAAGGCTCTTGCCTGTGTGGTAATGACTGGGATTTTCAACATGACAACGCTGAAGTTCACAATGCCCGCCTGACAAAGGACTCCTGGACCATCCTGCATGTTTCCCCTATCTAAATTCAGTTGAGAACATTTGGGGATGGATGGCAATGGAACTTTAGAAAAATGGACATCAGTTCCAGACAGTTGATGCCCCTCGTGAAGCCATCTTCACCACTTGGAGCAACATTTCCACTAGCCTCTTGAAAACACTGGCATCAAGCATGCCCAAATCAATTTTGAGGTGATTAACAAGAATGGCACAGCTAATCATTACTGAGTGATTTTTTTAACATTGTTTTTGTGTTTTTTGAGCTATGGCCTTAAACATTTGATCAGCTGATTTTGTTGCTGGCGACCACCACAGGATGCAGAGATGAGACCCAGTACAGGTAAAAATACTGTCTATATTTAATAATGCAATGTTGAGCAGAAACAAGGATCCAGCACTTGACAGGCATGGAAACACAAATTATGATCAATGCACCAACAAACAAGGAGTCACTCAGCTGAACTAAATAGAAGAGGAACATCAATCAGCACCAGGAGCGTGTGGACAGGAAAGCAAAGAAAGCAGAACACAGAAAAAGGAAAGCCGGAAGTAAAATAGAATAAGGGCATGGAAATTGAACTAATGGATAAAAGGTGAATTTTACCAACCTTTCATGCAAGCAAACATACAGGCCATTTCAATTACAGTTTAATGGTTGTTTCCTACAAATTGCTTACTCAAACATGTTTTTCTACTTTTTGAATTTTGAAGCTCTACTAAGAATTTCCGGGGCCGCATGGTGGATGAATGGGTAGCATGTTGGCCTCACAGTCAGGAGGTTCTGGGTTTGAATCTCCATTGGGCATCTCTATGTGGAGTTTGCATGTTCTCCCCATGGGTGTGTGGGTTTTCTCCGGGTACTCCGGTTTCCTCCCACATTCCAAAAACATGCATGTTAGATTAATTGGCGACTCTAAATTGTCCATTAGAGTGTGAATGTGAGCGTGTATGGTTGTATGTCTGGCTTGCGATTCACTGGCGACTAGTCAAGGGTGTACTCCGCCTCCCGCCCAACGTCAGCTGGGATAGGCTCCAGCATGCACGTGAGCTTAATGAAGATAAGCGGTATAGAAAATGAAGAAATGAATGAATACTAAGAATTTCCCTAAAATCCAGCAACGGAAAATGTACATTTTTGCCATTTTTCAACCCGTCTTAAAATTTTGATCAGGAGTGTATGTAACTGTAGGTAACCAGTTCTGTGTGAATCCCAAGCCTAATGAGAACGAGCGGTATAGAAAATGGTTGAAAAAATGTGTCTGCTGTAAAAATGTAAAGGTTGCGTTAACACTTGGCATGTTTGGTTAAAACAAACTCTGGAGCTAGTACAGTTTGTGTGGTCATGTGAGATCATCTGAACCCTTGTGTGCACCTAACAGGTCAACTGAAGCCGCTTTGACAGAAGGGTCTCGGTCCACTTGCAAGTGAACTCTGGTGAGGTGCGGTTCATTTGAGCTCAAATGGGAATGTTACACACTGGCCATTATTAACATGTAAAAAATAGTCAAATGTAAGAAAAATGCATTGGAAGTGATGGCTGTCTGCTCTGCTCACTCCCTCTGTGTGTGCGTGAGACAATAGCAATTTTTATATATTAGAAGTTTTCATAAAATATAAGCTGGTAAATACAGCAAAAATAAGTAGGGTATTCAACCTGGCGGACATCATTTTGATTTAAAATTGTTGAGTTATGTCAAATAATATGTTAAAAAAGCTGTCTCATAATGTTTTACTTGTACTTTGCATACAGTACAGGCCAAATGTTTGTACACACCTTCTCATTCACTTGGGGACACATTCAAATTGCATTACATTTGCATTTTTCGGGATGTGATCATTTCGTAAAGTGATGATGGACATTTGTTTCTCTTTACTTAGCTAATTGTCCATCCATCTATCCATTTTCTACGCTGTTCATCATTATTAGGGTCGCAGGGGTACGCTGGAGCCTATCCCAGCTAACTTCGGGCGAGAAGCGGGATAAACCCTGGACTGGTCACCAGCCAATGTAGGTTTTTTCACTAAGGTCTCATGACAAAATCTACCAAACGACATCAAAGTACATTGGTGTTATTTTTTGAGAATACCAAATCACAAGTGTGAATGCATCCTTAAACAATACTAATGGTGTCTGAAAACCTTTGCACGGTGCACTATCACTCTTTTAGATTTTACAGTTTGTTTCTGGAGGTTGTTCCCCATCAATAAATGTTTCACTAACTTACATAGCCCCCATAAAGGATAACATGTTGACTGCATTAAGGATGTTTTTACTTCAGCCTGCACCTTCCCTGCATTGACATAAAAAATAATGAGGTTTATGATGTATAAACTTGCTGCCAACAATTCATCTTTATTATTTTGGTCCTTCTTAATTTACTGGCATGAAAAAGAAGAGCTGCCCAGAATGGTAGAAAAGAACCATAAAAAAAAGATAACACTGGAACATTGTGTATCTAGTCAAATGAATTTCAAAATGATGGGGGAATACACTGGTGAATCCATTGATCTTGTGATGTACATACCACAAATAAAGAGTCTATTTTCTCATCATACATCAAGGCAAACCCTGAAATGACATTCAGCAGCCGTTTTCACCGGCGGCAGCACTCTGTGAACTGGCTTTGTGTGTTTGTAACTAGAGGGGCTGGGGCTCCTCCAGGCCAGCCATCTCTTAAAGATGAGGCCCATATGCAGGCTCCATATGCAAGCTGGCGAGTCCAGCATGGAGCACTGACGTCTTTGCCAGGTGGCCTATGAATTGGGACGCATCAGCACAGCGCCTTGATTGCTGCCAAGAAGGCAGGGACAGACAGCAGCAGAATCCGTCGCCATGGTGATACCAAGCAAGAACGCAGATAGATTGATAGAGGCACAGACACACATGCAATCTCTCACACACACACACACACACACACACACAGTCAATAAATTTTGTTGTCTCAGTGTCAGTCTGAGGGGAAAAGACGGCTGAGAAGAAAAGACGAGGGTGAGTGAGAAACGGGACAAGATGATGAGATAGTGGCATTTAGTTTAAAGTAAGTAAAAGACGAGATCACAGATAATGATAAATGCCGCCTATTTCCTGGAGAGAGGGGTAGTTGGGACATCAATAAGTGTTAAAAAATCAAAAAAGAGAGAAGAAGTCTTGTAATAGGAGAGAAACTAAGGTAGACGAGCACAAAAGCTACTCAGAAAGTTAGAGAAAGTCTAAGCCTGCAGAGAGTAAGTAAACGTTAAAATGGGGGTTGTGAAGAAGGTTTCAAGCAATTAGCCTTGTGGGTCAGGCTTAATTCATCAGACAAAATGAAAGGGCCTGCCTGGGAGAAGAAAAGGAGATTAGAACATAACTCAGTGAGGGATTCGGAAATGCAACTGTTCTTGGAAAGCAAATTTACACCAGAAAGATTTTGGGAGTGTAATACTAAGAATTTGGGAAAAAGTGCCCTGAATTGACTTTATTATATCATCTTAAACGTTCAATTTGATTTGTTTGGGTGGAAAATGTTAATACATTGCCTTAACAGATTGACACTACTACATCCATTGTTTACTATCCTGCATTCAGCAGGAGTTCATTCATTTTTTGATATCAGACCAGACATACTTTCGATTGACGTCATGGGAGCTGAAGTAGCTCAGTTTAAAGGTTAAAACAATGCTTTGCTGATGCACTTTTTTTAGTGCCCTACCTGAAACAGTTGATCATTTCTCGATAATTAACACTCAATAACACAATTTCACACTACAAAAGGAAAATAATAATAATATTATTTAAATTACTTTCAAAAATGTGTACTTATGACCTACTTTTGATTTATTAGATGAGTGCATTCCAAATAAAAGAACGTTGTCTTTTATTTACCTATGTGGGGTTTATTGTTGAGAGCTCCCCCAGTGAGGATTTTGGAGACTGCAGAGCGAGGTGTGGGAGTATGAGAGGAACAGGAAGCTGCTTAGAATTCTTAACAGGTAGAGATGAGGTTTCAGTGGTACAGCGAACACATGCACACGGACTTTACAGTTTTCACCATCAGTAGAAAATTACTGAGGGGAAGTTTTGTTTCTTCAGTCCATTGACTGATTGTGCCCCTCAGCATCCTTTGGGTGTCGCATGGATGAACACTGTCCATTTTAGGAAGTAGTAGAACATACTCATAGTAAATAGTGTAAGTATATATTTAATTGTCAAACATTACAGAGGAGACTGAGCTTCCTTTATGGTCTTGAGGACCTGCCACCTCCTCTTCCAGTTAGCCCGCAATCCGACAGCATCATCCAATACACAATCAATGAAGATGTTCAATCAGAAATCGAGGCAGTTATAGAGTCACCAACTCCAAAGCCTCTGGGATCATCAAGGTTACTGTGTAAAAATAATATACCCAGCAAGGTGGAACAGGATGAGAACATGTGAATATGAAATCTGGAAATGTGTGTTGACTGTCACATTGCTGGTGCATTCGGGTCATCAAAAGGCTTTTTTTTCCCAGACACACGTGACTATTTCTTACTGTAGTGCTATCTGTCGACCCTGTGTGCGCATGTGTGTATATGCGAATCAAAATCTATGTAGTACAGAGGACATACATAAATCATGCCAATAACTCCGCAACCCCCATGCATGTTGATCTCTGCTTTGCTCACTGGTACTGCTTCAGGCGACAGTGTGCCATGTGCTGACTTTAATACTGAGGCCACAAGCTCACATTGCAACATTCCACCCAGTATCATGATTTGCTATGGTCTGGTTAAAAGCCATAGAGTGACCACTGTGGCAGGGATGTACATTTCATCTGCTGGCTGATTACAGGATTGTTCTGCTATCATAGTGGCACATCACTATCATCATTAGCACACACTAAGATACCATTGAACAATGGCTGCGTTTTATCTGATAAATATTTTGTGTTGCATTATTGCACAGCATTAAAATCGGACGTTACTATTCATGGGTGCAGTTTGGAGTGTTTAATCGACTGCGCTTCCGATACCAGCTCTTCATTCTCAAAGGTCGTTTATCAAATCTTGATACTCTGAGGTAATGCTGACCTGAAACGTTTGTCTGTTGAAACTGTATGAATTGAATTCATTTTTATGGTAGATCTTAGTTAATTATTTATTTTACGGTTTCATTATTTTACATAATTTTTTGAAACTCTGAAGTGCATTTTTGAAAAGAATGTGGAATATCTGACTTGCCGCCAAGTCCGTGAATGCATCACTGTTGATTGGATGAGCAAGGGAGTGGGAAGTAGGCTAGTGTAGCAGTGAGTTTCACTGCACGGGAGAGGAGAAAAAAAGGGGAAATGAGTATAGAATTCGAGTCTGAAACAAGGTACTGAGCAGTAAAATAAAACAATGTAAGAACGGGAGCACAGCAAAAGGTTTTATAACAAGAAGTGCGCTGTAGCTATGTGCTCACAGCCTGTGACACGCTAATCGCCGAGATGGTGACTCCGGGAGAGGCAGGTTATGTGCAGCGGTAGCTGACTGACTGTGCACTCACAGCTCGAAACAATATGTGCTCTAACTTAATGTCTACAAATACAACGGCGGGTAATGGGTATAACGCCGCCTGACCGCTAGTGTGGTGAAGTTGAACAATGGATATTTGGCTCCGTTGCCACAGCGGTAGTCCTCCATCACCGTGCCCAGACTGCTGTCTCATGATGCGGCAAGCATGTGTACGAGAAGTCCCGTTTTAAACGTTGGCTGTTTTTCTAGGGACCGTCAATAACTTACTGTTTTGGTGAAGAAAAACACAAATACCAGAAAAAACTCCCGTTCCCAACGCCGACAGGAAAAGTCTTTACATTTTTCTCTAGTCGTTTGGAGAAAATAAGGTTTGGAAAGTCTCCAGATTTAGCGAGGAAAGTTGGCAACACAACATGAGAGGGGAAGACATTCTCAGTTAGAGAATACATGAAATATATGTTCATATAAATATCAGAGAATCTATTCTCCTAATTAAAAAAATAAACAGGAAATTATGCAGAAAATAAAAGAATGTCTCTCTTTGCAAAGACAGTCAAGAACAGGATCAATAGAAAGGTTATTGGTGACAATTCAGTGAAGAAATAACCGGTATTGATCAAACAACACTGATATGCAGATATATGAACTCTGATCGGCTTTTTTATCTTAAAGTTGGCTATTTTTTTATTTCACACAAATTAGTTCAGTGTTTAAATCAGCTCAGAGTAGGTCTACACGTGTAGCCGCACTTTTGTTTGTGGAATTTTCTGGTTCTATAAGGTAACAATACAAAAGATTACAAGTTTATAAGTTTTGTAATGTTTTGCGGCTCCCGAACATTTTTTTTTACTGGAAGAGAAGACAAAATGGCTCTATTGATGGTAAAGGTTGCCGACCCCCGGTCTAGCCGCTGTTGAGCTGTGGCTTTTTTGGGCTGGACCCCGTGGGTGAACAGCCTCGGCTCCGGGATGAGACCCTGTTGTCCCCTGGACAACATAGCTCCTATGATCACCCGGGGACTCAAACCCTTCCACCGAAATAAGGTAATGATTCGCAGTGAGGCCAATTTGTCCATATTTTTTTTACCTTTCCCACCTCCCACAGTCATTAGTTGTTCTCCATTGCCACGTTCCTAAATTGATTTAAGCCCAATTTATACCTCTTCTGATAGACACTGGTTTGATAAGGTGCACTTCTTTTTAACACAAACAACCACACACTGTCAGTAATTCCTGTCAAAGATAAAGTGAATCTGATCACATGCTCTGCATTGCCTGTTTTTCTTTCTCTCGCTTCCTTGACCATGTCCGCTTAACTCCCATCTACTTTCCATTCCGGTGTCTGATGCCTACAGATGTTTCCATCTCTTCGACACGCTACCCTTCATTGTTGCGCACCTGCTCTACTGTCCACCTCAAACACACCCCTCTGGTCTGCTGGCCCCTCAAATAGCAGCGAGGTCATGAACATCTTAGATCTCCTTTGCACTTCACAGGACATGAAAAAAAAAGTCTCGGAGAGCAGCTGCTGCCCAATTTGCTCATCTAAGACAATCAATAAAAACTATTTTGCAGGACTAAAATACTTACAGGAGGCTACGCACAAACACATAAATGCACAAGCTCCAGTCTGGCTAATGGTGGCGATTTGTCTGCATGTCCGGGATTACATGTCCTATTAAATACAGAATTTAAAATGAGCTTTGTTAAATAAGAAATAACCGTACTCCAGTTTTAATGAAGTTAATTTCTATGGAAATTACATACAACACTGACAATTCACTGAGAGATGTATCCTCATTGGTTGTAAGGGAGGAATCGATGGGGTTGGAACACTCACCACCCCCTTCCATCCTGGACATTTTGCCTCTCAAACACTCTCCAGATAATCCAGATCATGTATGTTTGGGCTGTGGATGGGTTTGTGTGTGCTTGATGGAGAACGTGTGCGTGAACTCCTGTCCTTGTGCTGACCCTGCAGAGCTCAACCCTTCCTCCTTGCCTTTTACTGATCCATCATGCTGTCTGCTTGGCCAGAGACCAGCCATTCCTCTGAAGCAGCACAACACACATGAGCACTGAGCTGCAGGTGTCTTTTTTCAGGGGAATGCTCATTCCTCACAATCCATGAATACATACTGTACGTCATGTTTAGTGTTGCAGAAGTCAAGTTGCACAACTGTGGTGGAGGTAAGGCTGAGATCATCAATACCCACGTTGAGATCTATAAAGCAAAAATGTCAACTAATTTGGTGAACGGACTGCTGAGGACTAAATCATTTCAACTGAGCTGGATATTGTGCGAGAAGAAAAATATTTCCATATTTCTCACACTGACAAATGATTTGTTAATGCAGGTTTGCATGCTGCTATAAAGATTGCTTCTGTCCCCCGGGCAAAAAAAACTCAGCGATGCCCTCTGGTGGTATTGCAAGACGAGGCAATAATCAATTGCGGTAGTTAAAGTATAATTACATTATCAAATTCCTTTTAGGATTATCAATAAGTGCTATTATTTGAGATAAACATAATGCATCATTAGGATGGAGTAATGTAGTAAGTTACCATTACTTTGCAACTATTATTGATTGTCTGGTATTAAACTAAAGTGTGAACCTACTTTTGC
Organism: Oostethus manadensis; assembly: GCA_024372805.1. Lineage (NCBI taxonomy): Eukaryota > Metazoa > Chordata > Actinopteri > Syngnathiformes > Syngnathidae > Oostethus > Oostethus manadensis. The sequence goes on from QODF01000170.1 coordinate 211,359, forward strand.
AATGACAGCTTTCAAAGAAAAGTGGATGCAAAAGGCTTGCCTAATGAAGAAAATGTTTTATTCAAAATAAAAAAGTGTCAAGAAAATGTGATTAGAACACACATCATTTCAATAAATATATACTGTATTTATAGATCATCAAACATTTCAGAGACAACACGATCAAAATAAAAATACACCATTATCAGGTAACAGGCAGCAACCTAACAAATGAAGGCCTGTGCAGAATTAAAACAATTGAATTTTGGGGATAACAATTTCATAGTCAAAGGCATTAGCAACTGTTACCACGTTTCCTGTATTGTTAACATAATGCAGTTAAAATGGCAAATGTAATTCAAACTCAACCTCCAATTTTTAATCCTCACAAATTATGCCAAATTTAAGTGGAAAAAAGTGCATTTTTTTAAACAAAATTGCACAAATTACATCATAATTCAGAGCCGATTTTGCACACAATCAAGCTTTGATTTTTGTGTAATTCATTTCAAACTCAGGACAAGTTAAAAAGAAAGAGAAGCCAAAACATGAACACTACAGCATAGAGGCAACCAAGACTTGGTTTAAATAAGGCCATTAAAAGTGAAACAACAAATTGGCACAAACTAAAATATATACCCATATCTTTTCAGCAAGCTCCATTCTTAGATTACTAACAATTCAGACAATTTGGATGCAAAACACTATTGTCAAGAGTCCCCCCTATAAAAATAGCTTTAAATCTGACACTTTTTAGAGTGTGGGGTTTAAATCTGAGACAATTTAGTAACAGGCTGGTACTGTACATCAGCTCGTCCTTCCATATTGTATCACCGCCATTGGTCCGTCCAAGTCCCAATAACATGAACTAAAAGGAGCAGGATTGGCATTTTTATTTCCTCCCTGTTCGACATTTTAACTCCATTTTAACGGTCCATGAGAGGAAATAAGAAAGTGTATTAACAGAACCACTCCATACATATCTCAAGATCACTGCAAAAGTGATGCAAGGGGATAAACACAAGTCACAGACTCAACATTTAGCAACCGATAACATGTACAACACACGGCTATCTGCAACAAAGCATTTTACACAAAACCATCGGACCCTCCAAGTCAAAAGTGGGTAGGGGTCAAGATGCGAGTGGAGTGATTTAATGGGCAGATTGTCACAGTTCATGCTCAGCACACAGACTCTTTTTTTTACTGGACAAGCAGTAAACATTGTTGTCATCACAATTGAAATTGGTTGACACCTAAACAGTACACAATAACCAGAACAACACGCACACAAAAACACACCTCCCACTGCAACATTGGTTGTACAATAGTGTTCAAAACAATAGCAGTACAATGTGACTAACCAGATTTAGTACTGTTATTAGTCAATTTTTATTTCTACATGGCAAACAAGTAACCAGTGGGTACAGTATATTCTCAGAACACAAAAATAACCCAGCATTTCTGATATGCATGCTCTTAAGGCTGTGAAATTGGCCAATAAGTTGAATGGGGTGTGTTCAAAACACCCCTCCGTGAATCACCACCTTACCGCGGTGGAGGGGTTTGAGTGCCCGAGTGATCCTAGGAGCTTTGTTGTCGGGGGCTTTATGCCCCTGGTAGGGTCTCCCAAGGCAAACAGGTTCTAGGTGACAAGCCAGACTAAGAGTGATTCAGAAGACCCTTATGAAAAAACCCAAGAGGAGTGACCACACCTCGCCTGGACGTGAGATACCGGGGCCTCACCCTGGAGCCAGGCCTGGGGGAGGGGCTCGCAGGCGAGCGCCTGGTGGCCAGGTCTTCACCCGTGGGACCTGGCCCGAAGAAGCCACACGGGAACTCCCCCCCGCAGACCCACAACCTGCAGGGGCAAGCATAAGGGTCCGGTGCTTTGTGATTTGGGCAGTGGGCGAGGGCGGGTGTCCGGGCGACCTAGTCTTCGGCAGCCAAATCTGGTTCTTGGGACATGGAATGTCACTTCTCTGGTGGGAAAGGAGCCCGAGCTTGTGGAAGAGGCGGAGAGATTCCGACTAGATATAGTCGGACTCACCTCAACCCACAGTTTGGGCTCTAGAACCAAATTCCTTGAAAGGGGCTGGACCTAGTTCTTTGGAGTTGTTGCAGCGGAGAGGCGGCAAGCTGGTGTGGGCTTATTGTTAGCCCTCCGGCTTGGTGCCTCTGTGTTGGAGTCATCCCCAGTAAACGAGAGGGTTATCTCCCTACGCCTTAAGGCTGGGGAAACAGTCCTGAGTGTCGTTTGTGCGTATGCGCTGAACGGCAATTCAGAGTACCCAGCCTTCTTGGAGTCTATCAGAGGGGTTCTGGAGAGCACCCCAGCTGGTGACTCCATAGTTCTGCTGGGAGACTTCAACGCCCATGTGGGCAATGACAGTGTGACTTGCAGGGGCGTGGTTGGGAGGAACGGCCCCCCTGACCTGAACCCATGCGTGTGTTGTTGCTGGACTTCTGTGCGAATTACAGTTTGTCCATAACAAACACCGTGTTCGAACATAAGGATATCCATAAGTGCACTTGGCACCAGGACACCCTAGGTCGCAGGTCTATGATCGACTTTGTGGTCGTATCATCAGACCTGCGTCCGTATGTTCTGGACACGCGGGTGAAGAGAGGGGCTGAGCTGTCAACTGACCACCACCTGGTGATGAGTTGGATTAGATGGCGGGGAAGGATGCCGGACAGACCTGGCAGACCCAAACGCGTAGTGAGGGTGTGCTGGGAACGTCTGGCAGAATCTCCCGTTCGTCGAGTCTTCAACTCTCATCTCCGGCAGAGCTTCGCCTGCATCTCGAGGGAGGACCGGGATATTGAGTCCGAATGGGCCGTATTCCGTGCCTCTATTGCTGAGGCAGCCAGTTGTGGTTGCGGCCGCAAGGTGGTCGGTGCCAGTCGTGGTGGCAAGCCCCGAACCCGATGGTGGACACCGGGGGTTAGGGCTGCTGTCAAGCTGAAAAAGGAGTCCTATCGAGCATGGATGGCTTGCGGGACTCCCGAAGCAGCTGACAGGTACCGGCAGGCCAAGCGGCACGCGGCTTCGGCGGTGGTCGAGGCAAAAACTCGGGTGTGGGAGGAGTTCGGTGAGGCTATGGAGCACGACTTTCGGTCGGCCTCGAAGAGGTTCTGGCAAACCGTCCGACACCTCAGAAAGGGGAAGCAGCCCCCAGTTCACACTGTTTACAGTGCGGACGGGGGCTTGCTGACCACGACTGTGGATATAGTTGGTCGGTGGAAGGAATACTTCGAGGCCCTTCTCAATCCCACTGACATGCCTTCCGTAGAGGAAGCAGAGTCTGAGGATACGTACGTGGACAGTTCTATCACCGTGGCTGAGGTAATTGGGGTAGTTAAATCACTCTCCTGTGGCAAGGCACCGGGGGTAGACGAGTTCCGCTCGAAATTCCTCAAGGCTCTGGATGTTGGAGGACTGTGTTGGTTGACACTTGTTCACGAGTGAGGGAAGGTTGGAGCGTGAGATCGACAGACGGATCGGTGCAGCATCTGCAGTAATGCGGTCACTGTACCGGACCGTCGTGGTGAAAAGAGAGCTGAGCCGGAAGGCAAAGCTCTCTTTTTCCCGATCGATCTACGTTCCCACCCTCACCTATGGTCATAAGTTATGGGTCATGACCGAAAGAATGAGTTCGCGGATACAAGCGGCGGAAATGAGTTTCCTTCGTTGGGTGGCTGGACTCACCCTAAGAGATAGGGTGAGGCGTTCGGCCATCCGAGAGGAGCTCAGAGTAGAGCCGCTGCTCCTTCACATCGAGAGGACCTAGTTGATGTCACGTGTGGGGTGACATCAAAAATACTGCAAAACCAATAAATGTTAATGAATTGGGGAATGTTGTTAAAGAATCTTGGAATAACAGCTGAAAGGTGCCATGCATTGGTTGACTCCATGCCACACAAAAGCAGTTATAAAAAACTAGGCTCATACAACTATATATTAGTTTAGTAAATCACAGGATTGCCAAATCCTAAAACAAAAAAGTTTGTACAAAACAATTTTGTGTTTCTAAAGTCACTGGCAGACACTATTTTTTTTTAACACACCCCTTTCAACTAGTTGCCCTACACAGCCTTAAGAATGTACATATAAATGCTGGGTCTTGTTTGTTTTCTGAGAATCTACTGCACCTACTGGTAACTTGTTTGCCATGTGGCAATAAAAATATATTAATACCAGTAATTAATCTGGTTTGTCACATTGGACTGCTATTATTTTAAACACCACTGTAACTGAAGAAACATCTTATGCCCTGATATCCCAGGATTTGAAAAAGGCAACGGATGGAAGAAGCACATGAGAAAAACAAGTGAGACAACCCACTGACATTATAAGGACACTTGAAGAAGGATTGTATTGTTTGGATTAACGGAACACAGTTGCTGTGTACCGCTGTGTTTGCTGGTTATACTAACCATCTGTAGCCTATGACAAAAAATGAACCCTCTTGCAGCAGTTGTAAAAAGGCCACTGAATGCACCTGTGTGTGTGTTTGTTTCTATGTGTGAAAGAGAGTAGCAAACTCAACAGTACAAGTAGGAGTTAGCCAAAGTGTCTTCAAACCACCATGCATGGACATTACCATAGAAAAACACAATTGCAGCCCCAAATACAGTTTCTTGCTCAAGTGTCTGCTCATGCTGATAGTTAGGTTTAGCTGTATGCATACAGTGAAGCCCCAAAAGGTTACAGCACTTGTGAGCCGGGTGAAGATGTTCACCAGGCTAGAGGGAATTACATAAAACTAGGAAAAGTGCCTCAATCTGATTGTTGGATTTCAAACGCACAAATGATCATCTGTTAACTATTTCAACACTACCTACAGTTAATAGCACTGACTTACACAGCCTGACTGACTGGGATGTTTTCTGACTGGAACACCATTTTTAGTGCTGTGCCTTTTGGATTGTGAGCCAGCAGCCTGTTTAATTAATGCCCAAACTAAACACACTAATTCAACATAGGATCATAGGTATACACATATTATGTGAAATTCGTTCTGTTTAAAGCATGAAAACCAACACTGTCCTGCAATCCTCCACAGAGAAGACAAGCAACCTCGCAGTGAGTCTTCCAAAAGAAATCTCCACACCAAAGGGACAGCTACGTGAGGTTTCTCAAGGCTAAATTATGCTACCGCATCACGGCGCCGACGTAAACAACACTGGCTCCTCCCCCCCCAAACCGTCTGGTGGAAAGTGATATGCATCTACAAAACATTATAACCTTGCGTCAATGCCGACTCGATTGGTTGGCTTTTCTTTTTTTTTCTTTTTTCCAAAACAATGATGCAATTTGAGGAGCGTTTCACTTAATAAATGCACATAACATGCAAATATGAGCACTGAAATGAATGTGACATAAATGTGCTATTTCAGAGAAACTTGATGTTGCACATCAAATAGATCTAGCTCCAACAACTATCTGGATGTCAGTCCCCTTTGTTTACTACTACTGCTGTGATTGCTCACGCTCAAGAAAACGGTGCCCCTAGCGTTTCAGACGCCGCAAGAAGGACCGGCGGGCGTAGTGACGGTGCTGTAGCATAGTTCAGCCTTCAGTGTAATTTTGTTTAAGAGCAGTAAACACATGCTCCGTTGTTATGAGTTTTTAGCTTTTCTTGCTCGTGGTGACGTCTTATCATCAGGCTTCACAATCCCATTGGCAGCTCCTCCTGAACAGAGTAATATAACAAAAGAGAGATAACAGATACAAACATTACAGGTTGATACAGGCACAACTACATAAGAACAAGTGAACTTGTAAAGAGCAGCCTCAAACATTCTGACCCAGATAAGCTCAAATGGACCAAAAAGTCTGAGGCGCAAATCACCAAAAGTTTGAACAGAATTTGTTGAATATGCCACCTATACAGACGACAGTTACTCCCAGGGTTCCGTTTGAGGCTGCTGACCAGATGAGGTTTGGAACCACTCACCCCTTGTAAGTTCCCGTTTGTGAGGTTTACTCTTTGGGCTGGCTGTCTTCTTCTTAGATGCCTGGTTCTGACTGTGTTCTCTCCACTTCTTTAATTGGAAATTGATGAACTTCCACATCATCCAAGCCTGAGTCAGGCAGATGGCGGCCAAACAGGTCATCCTATGGTGCACAACAGACACAGTCAAAGTCACGTATTCATACAACATGTTTATACAAAGATTTATATTGTTATACTGTATTTAAAATCTCAAATTGTTGTCATTGGGACTTGCCTTATGGTGAGTACATTAAAGTTGCCTTCCACCAGTGAAAAGCCTTGGTTTTCTGTCTGGGGCAACCCAAAACCAAATGTCAGGACTGAGAGGGTGAGAGTAAGCAGGCGAGCAATGACAAAAAGCAAAGCCCACAGAGTGAAACTGGAAAAGACAACAAATTAAGGAAAAAGATTACATCTTGATGTTGATGTCACCACCAAAATGACATATCTTATTGGTTATGTGGATGATACCCCTTCTGCTTGTTCTCGTCACTGAAGTAGAAGAGGCGAGAGGCGTGAAACAGAAGCTCCACCAAATAGTGAGGGACCAGCAACATTAGTCCGAGTCGGTGGAGGCTAAACAAAGAAACACAAAAGAGTAAGGAACAGCAGACAATTGGTGTCATGAATGTCACAAAACGATACATTATTATTAAGATGATTACTTGTTGCCCAAAACAGAACTACAATATAAAAGTCACACACTGACATTTTGTTGGACTGCCTTTAGCTTTGTTTTTTTATAGAATTAATTGGTAGTGGCATCGTTTCCACGTAAGGAGATTCGGACCACCGTCCTTCCACGTTTCAATAATGTGTAGGACAGTTTTAAATATTATTTTAGTAGTTTCAGCCATCTCCTTAGATGTTTTCTAATGGTTGGTGCATGCCAATTACTGTATTTGACTCTTCTGAATCAGAATAACATTTTCTCCATGACCACAGGATGTGTATTTCGACATGGTTGTTTGACAAATGAGAGGCTACACACTGCATCGCTTCAGATTAAAATAACACGTTGCTATTTTCTTAATATTTGCTTAGTTAAATCCAAGTGGGGATCTTGTTTTGCGGACTATGCAGCAATCCGTTGTGGTGAGGAAGGAGCTGAGTCAAAAGGCAAGGCTCTCAATTTACCCGTCCATCTGAGTTGTGTACCCTCACCTATGATCATGAGGGTTGGGTAATCACCAAGACCTCCTAAGGGAGGCTCGGCTCTCCCTTAGAGATAAGGTGAGAACCCCCATCATCTGGGAGAAACTCCACATTGAGAGGAGCCAGATGAATGAATGGGGCATCTGGTCAGAATGCCTCCCGGAGGTGTTCAGGGTACATCCAAATGGGGGAGTCCTCGGGGAAGACCGGGGACACGATGAAGAGGTATGTCTCTCAACTGGCCCAAGAGCTGCTGGGATGGCTTTTCCAAAATCCACATATGAGAAATCTTTACATTCGAGACCAGAGCATGTATGCCTACTTTTTGCTCTCATTTTAATTTACATTGAATGTGACATCACGTGCAACTCAGAAATAGTCTGTGACTACCACACTAAGGCAGTTGTTCTCAAACAGGGGGGCTGGCCCCCTAGGGGGTGTGGTGAACTGTTAGGGGGTACGCGAGAGGCAGGGAGTACTTTCCTGCCAATATGCCCAAATGTATTATTCTATTTGACTCCGAAATACACTTCACATATCTCCTTTTAATAGCATTTTCAGTTTCAAGTTCAGTTTGAACAAAGATAAATAAATAGATATTATCAGTTGTCAATAGTATTTCAAATGGGGGTGTGTGACAAAATGTTTGGCCCTACGAGGGCCCTGACAGAAGATTACTGAGAGCCACTGCACTAAGGCAAATGAGAGCAAACAAAATCGACGCAAAGAGCGAGTCAGTTGTTGTTGAAGTCAAATAATGACATGAACTTATACTCACTTTAAGACATAGGCACCAGTGATGTGAACAACATAAAGGCAAATATAATAGAGCTGGCGGGGGATATCCTCCTGGAGACAAGACACAAAAGAGACAAAAGTCTGTGAGTATCTGTCTGCAGTTTGCATGATCTCTCAGATGTTCGTATAGGTTCTCCAGCTTCTCCCAAGGTGCAAATATGTGTACTATTGCTGTAGATGAATAAAGTATCTATCTATCTATTTAAAGGTGAATGTGAGTGGTTGTCTGTCCCAGTCTCCTTTAAGTGCAATTTAAACATTGACACTCTGCTCCAACCATATGCCTTTTGGACAGTTTTTTTTAAGTATATAGCAACTCTTTGACAATACCAAATTAAAAATGGCCTTAACAACTTCGTATAAAACATAAAAGAAAGACCCCTGAGGAGGCAAGCGCCTAAAGAACTGGATCCAACTGTTACATGAAAGCAGCAGTTCAAGTAGCGTGATACTCAACTTTTTCTAACTCTACCTTTAACACAAGGACTTTTCAGTAGGCAGATAGACAGATTGTTTCGAAATGAAATTACTTACCTTGCGCACTTTTTGAAAGTACAGTTCAGGAAGTGCGTGAAGCCAATAGGCAATTTGGCAAATATAGAAAAACTTGGCCTGAAAACTAATCAAACAAAACAGATGTTGAACAAAGGACATTTATATCTCTCACAGTGCATGAGATTTCCATGCAGCATCTGATATAATGTCAGTTAATAACTTGAAGAAAATAACTGTTAACGTACACCATGTGAGTATGTGGGTAACCCTCCCAGAGGAAAGTGGGATTTTTTGCAAAGTCCTCCTGTGCAGAAAAAGGTAAGATTTTAATAGGTGACAGACAAAAGAGACATGTTTTAATGTCCCTTGTAACATTCTTACCGCTGTCAGGATGCTGCAACCCCAGATGAAGGAGAACAGGTAGAATGCCGCCAGTTGCCCTGATTCATTGAACTTGCTGTGTTTGGTTTTTGACAGATGCAGCCTTCTGTTCATTTTCTAAAAATCAACAAAATATTAAGAACAGAAATCACATAAATAGCATATAAAGGCACGGTGTATAGACATTTTCATTTTAAGTATTTTTCATTCAAGTTTGTGAAAATAAAATATACTATGTTTGATGTAAATACATTTGTAGATGTGTATGTTTTTTCTTATGTTATACCTCACAAAATGTGACTGACGTAAAAGAATCAGTAAGAAATAATTTAATTTAGATGCTCTTGGGGTTTTCACTTAGGAGTGGAATAGTACTTTTACGCCACTTTGGTAAATATTAATCAACGGAGGAAAATTTGTTGACAGATTGCAGTGGAAGTGAACTCAAATAAACATAGTTTGTGTTTTATAAATAATTTTGTATAAGTAAGAAAAGTAGGTGTTCTGCAGTCACCATGGCAAGAACAGGGTCTCGTGTCTCCTATTACAAATGTACAGTACCATTTCTACAGTATAGGACAAATTAATATGCATTGTCACTCACTGTCAGACTCTCACTCTCAACACTGTTTTATTTCCATGTAAAAACTTACAATACACTTCTGTGTCTTAATGCAAACTCAAACTGGCTCTGAATAATGTATTAGAAGCATTTTCAAAAATTAGGCTGAAATGAAATTGAAAGGCTGAATCACAGATTTATGTAACCAAAATGCATTATACCAGTTAGTGCGCAATTAGTGTTACATTACCCTTTTGTGTTTTGAAAGGCATATTATCACTGCGAGGTGGTTTTTCAATTTGATGAACACCCACAAGAATCAGACAGTTCCAGATTTAGATACTGTATTGGTATGGTAAGGTTTTTTTCTTTCAGATGTGCTTAACAGGTTACATTAATGTTACATTTTCATAACTGAATATGTCGAAATTGCAGTGGAGCTTTTTTAATCCTATTCCTTTTCCATGTCCATTCCATTCCATTTTCTTCCGCTTATCCAGGTCCGGGTCGCAGGGGGAGCAGTTTCAGTAGGGAAGTCAAGACTTCCCGGTCTCTGGCGACCTCTTCCAGCTCCACCAGGAGGACACCGAGGCGTTCCCAGGCCAGCTGTGAGACATAGTCCCTCCAGCGTGTCCTATGTTTTCCCCGGGGCCTTCTCCCGGCTGGGCATGCCCAAAACACCTCACCAGGGAGGCGCCCGGGAGGCATCCGGACTAGATGCCTGAGCCACCTCAACTGGCTCCTCTCGATGTGAAGGAGCAGCGGCTCTACTCTGAGCTCTTCCCGGATGGCCGAGCTCCTCACCCTATCTCTTAGGGTGAGTCCAGCCACCCTACGGAGGAAACCCATTTCCCCCGCTTGTATCCGAGATCTTGTTCTTTCGGTCATGATCCATAGCTCATGACCATAGGTGAGGGTGGGAACGTAGATCGATCGGTAAACAGAGAGTTTTGCCTTCCGGCTCAGCTCTTTCCTCACCACGACGATCCGGTACGGCGACCGCATTACTGCGGATGCTGCACCGATCCGTCTGTCGACCTTACGCTCCAACCGTCCCTCACTCGTGAACAAGACCCCAAGATACCTAAACTCCTTCACCTTAGGCAAGATCTCACTCCCAATCCGGAGGGTACAGTCCACCCGTTTCCGACTGAGAACCATGGCCTCGGATTTGGAGGTGCTGAGTCTCATCCCAGAAGCTTCACACTCAGCTGCAAACCGTTCCAGTAAACGCTGAAGGTCACAGCCTGATGAGGCCATAAGGACACCATCGTCTGCAAATAGCAGAGACGAGATCCTAAGGTCGCCAAGCTGGACTCCCTCAATGCCTTGACTGCGCCTAGAAATTCTGTCCATGAAGATTATGAACAGAATCGGTGACAAAAAGCAGCTTTGGCAGAGGCCAACGTTCACCGGAAACAAGCTCGACTTACTGCTGGCAATGAGAACCAGGCTCTGCTTCGATTGTACAAGGACCGAATGGCACGTAGTAGCGGGCCACCAATCCCGTACTCCCGGAGCACCCCCCACAGGACACCACGAGGGACACGATCGAATGACTTTTCCAAGTCCACAAAGCACATATAGACCGGTTGGGCAAACTCCCACATACCCTCCAGTACCCTTGTAAGGGTGTAGCGCTGGTCCAGTGTTCCACGATCGGGACAAAAACCACATTGCAGCTCCTGTAGCCGAGGTTCGACTAACGGTCGTGCCCTTCTCTCCAGCACCCTGGAGTAGACTTTCCCAAGGGGCTGAGGAGTGTGATGCCCCTATAGTTGGAACACACCCTCCAGTCACCCTTTTTAAAAACGAGGACCACCACCCCGGTACTGTTCCTGACTTCCATGCAATGTTGTAGAGGCGTGTCAACCAACACAGTCCCCCAACATCCAGAGCCTTGAGGAATTCAGGGCGGAACTCGTCTACCCCCGGAGCCTTGCCTTCCTTATGTCTTTTACTGCAAACTGATTCACGTCATATCTTTTACATGTTAACACTTACATAACAAAGTATTTTGTATGCTTACATTTTACTGTTTAAAGTTTGTTCACTTCCTGTGTGAAACAAAAGGAAGGCCTTGAAAAATAAAATAAAATGTATCCACTAGCAAATACAAGTTAAAAATGACGCTTCAGTCATCCCACACCTCTTTGCGGTAGAAATTTCTCGCCTTCAATCTCACGTTTTTTCAAAGTAAATTAATAAATTATCAGTTTCATTGTTGACTATGGCCAATTACTAGTCAGATGTCACATGTGCATAATTATGCTAATTTGTGTTATTCCTGACCTAAAATAATTCAATTTATGCATACAACTGGCTAAATGACCAAAAATACAAAGAAAAGGCCGTCAGAAGACACGTTCAAAGACGCTGTGAATGATATGTAGTATTCTACACTGGTCACTAAGTGTCGGTAATGTTACATTAATGAGACAACAGCCACAGCAGGAAGCATTCTGACCAGGAAAAAAAATCAAGGAACTATTCTTTTTCTGTTATTAGGTCTATTATATTGGTTTGTACAAGCATAAATGTGACTATATGGTTGTTATTTCATGTCTAGGTAGCTTGAATAATGTTAAAAATCAAATATAGAAGGTTTTCTATGCTCTAACTAAGAAAATATTTAATTTATAAGAAAGGAATCCTACATTGCGGAAATTCATTTATCACAGTCTGATCTAGAACCAATTAACCGCAATAAAAGAGGAATTACTGTATATGGCTTGTGCACTAGTAAGGAAAAGGAAGAACCAAAAGTGTTAGAAATAAGGATTAAAATAAGATTTCAAAATAATAATAAAAGTAACAGAGATACCACAGGAATAATAAATAGAAGATAATTAGTTAGAATAAGTGAGGGAAGTAAAGCAAATACATTGAGAATAAATATTAAAATACAACAGTGAAAATTCTGACATAAATTTGGCAATTTAAGAGTAATTTTGGTATAAATATTAACTAATACCTTGGTTATTGATCACATTAAATAAATACAATGAATTGCTTAATATTGTGGAATTTTTCATAACCTATGGCATTATAATCGATTGTTGACAGGATTCCCACACTTTCCCCGAAATTATTTTTACTTTTTCCATCTGCTGAAGAGAAAAATTAGGTCATACACCAATAGGTGTTCTTTTCTACTGCTGTAACTTGCATTTACCCAAACTGTTTCTATGTGTATTACTCATACATTGGATGTGCAGTCTGTAGTTATAATATACTGTAGTATATTAAAATTAATTATGAAAAAAGTATCATAAAATAATATAAACACACCCACAGATTACAGGATGGTACTCTATTAGTGTGAATGCAATTGGGCTATTACCAACTCAACTTTCTCATCTCTCTTACTTTGTCTCCTGCATGTCAACATTTGTATAATTTTCAATACATCACTTAAAATCTATTTCCTTTGTTTCGCCTCAAAAAACAAAAAACTGCCCTCGCGCATAACTCTTTAGAGCTGACAAAGCCCAACATCCAAAGACTTTTTGCAAAATATATATACAGTATATATATGTATACAGTAGCTCCTGACCAGTCCTAACCAGTCCATGAATCGGGGGTCTCCCATCCCCACTCAATTTTGAATGTGGACTGTTTTCCTGACATTTTCAACTACTTCTCTAGTAAGAGGACAATAGACATTTGAAACTGTTTAATTCTGTCCATTTTTGTTTAATAAACTTTTGTTTCATAAACCTGTCAAGCCCTCTGAATTGTATTTTATTTGTTTAAAAGTTAGACAACTGATTTGATGTACACCGACCAATCACAGCTATGCGGTCCACATCGCCATTGACGCGAGGTAAGAATTTTTTAGAGGTGCATTTCACGCTCCACCAGGGGGCGGAGAAAGTCAAATGACTTATCATGCTGGAGCAAAAATTCAGCCTTTAACTCTAATTCTTCACGCTAGATTGTACTCAAGCCAGTGCTGTCAGAAGACAGAGGTGTAATTATGGTCAACATCTGTGTTTGGGAAATGCCAAAATAGTCCAAAACCTTACAGTACAGTACACCTTACAGTACATGGCTGATTAAGATTAATAATACTAACACTAATAATACTAAAACATTGTCCTCAAACCTTGGTTTTCATATGATTGATTCTGCTTTTGTTGAACTTCAACAGCAGCTCAAATTTTGCCTTGATTTTCGTACAATGTCTCGCACTCACGGGACTGGCTGTCCATGCACATTGATAAAAAAGGTGTGAAAGAATATTGAATTGGATCTTGCTAGGATGTACGGGTAGTCCACATCAACAATATGTTCCATCCATTAGTCATTTTTATGGGTTCACATTATATAAAACTACAGTCATTCTCTATAAAGTGTATTTTTATTACTATTGTGGGTGTCTGGAACTGGTTGTACATGAATTTCCTATAGGAAACATTACCTGGGTTTTCATTTTTTTGAAACTTTTGAAATTTATTAATTAAAAAACTATACATATGTATACACACATATACACACA
>QODF01000170.1:225273-356991 GCA_024372805.1 Oostethus manadensis
ATACACACTTCTCAAAAAATTTGAGGAACACTTTGAAAACACATCAGATCTAAATGGGGGGGAAAGGATCTTGAATATTTTTCCTGGTAATAAGTAGGTGATGTATTAGTAACAAAATTATGTCACATCATTTTTATAGAAATGAAAATGATCACCCTATAGAGGAGGGAAAATCAAAGACACCCCAAAAATGAAAGTGATAAATTATGCAGCAGACTGGTAAATTTTGTCAAAATGTCATTGTAGCAACTCAAAATGATTCTCAGTTTGAGTTGCCCATGGTGCAGTATCTGGACGCTATAGAGGTTGCACAAGTAGTCCAACTCCTCCACGATGGCACATCAATACGTACCGTTGCAAGGTTTGCTGTATCTCCCAGCAGAGTCTCAAGAGCATGGAGGAGATTCCAGCAGACAGGTACTGTAGTTACTCCAGGAGAGCTGGAAAGGGCCGTAAAAGGTTCTTAACCCTCAGCAGGATCAATATCTTCTCCTTCGTGTAAGGAGGAACAGGATGAGGACTGCCAGAGCCCTGCAAAATGACTTCCAGCGGGCCACTGGTGTGAATGTTTCGGACCAAACAATCAGAAACAGGCTCCATGAGGGTGGCCTGAGGGCCGGACGTCCTGTAGCGGGCCTTGTGCTCACTGCCCAGCACCGTAAAGCTCGATTGGCATTTGCCATAGACCACCAGACATGGCAACTACGCCTCTGACGCCCTGTGCTCTTCACAGATGAGAGCAAGTTCAACCTGAGCACATGCAATAGACGTGAAGAAGATAGATTGAGATGCCGTGGAGAACGTTGCTGCCTGCAACATCATTCAGCATGTCCTGCTTGGTGGTGGGTGTCATGTTTTACTTCATGACGCTGTTGTCACCCTCTGTTCTGCCTTGCCTTCTTCTGGCTGTGTTTGTATTTCAGAGTGTCACCCTCCAGCTGGAGGCAGGACTACCGGGCACACCTGCACCTGAGTGATTCCCTCACTATTTAGCCGGATGGCCTGCACCTGGGAGACGCTGGATTGTTTTGTTTGTGTAGATCTGCATGCACAGCAAACTCATGTGTATCAGATTCCTCGTTTTTTCCCCAACTGCTGATCTTCTTACAGTAGACTGTCCTAACAGCGTGTCCCAGGTACGCCCGGTGGCTCCCAGCTCCACGGCTTGGCTACTACTTGTTTTTTCGTTGTCACGTCATTAAAACCACTTACCTGCAAGCTTGCCTCCTGCCTCTGCATTCGGAGGTCCAGCACAACCTGCACCCGACAGAATAATCCAGCCACAGTATGGACCCGACAGAGGTAGACACGAAAAAGTTGGCTCTACGAAACCTGGTGCAGCGCCTCAACAAGCAGGAGGAACAGTTCGACGCACTTGGCCTCGGCATTAAGAGCATGGCTGACCGCCAAGATGCTCGACTCGAGGTCCTCGAGACTCGGCTCAACACCCTCTTGTCCGCGCTGCAGCTGAGTCCCCCTACTGCGGCGCCTCCTCCCACCGGGATCGCCGCTCAACCAGACCAAGCGACTCCTCTCCCACCAGATGACCGCATGCCCGCCCTCTGCTCACAGCTCTCGAGGCCGGAGCGGTTCTCAGGGGACACAGGAGATGTCCGAGCGTTCCTAACCCAGTGCGAGTTACATTTCGAGCTCCAAGCATCGGCATTTTGCTCAGAACGAGCACGGGTGGCATTCGGCATTTCACATCTGACGGGAAGAGCCGGAGCTTGGGCCACAGCGGAGTGGAGTCGTGGTGCGACCACCTGCTCGTCCTATTTTGCCTTCGCCAGAGCCCTGGAACAAGTCTTCCAGCGGGCTCCCCATGGACGAGAGGCGGCGCAGTCATTCCTTAGGCTGCGACAGGGGCAGCGCAGATTCACCGACTACGCCATTGAATTCCGTGCTCTGTCTGCGGAGAGTGAGTGGAACCCCTCGGCGCTGGTGGATACTTTCTTCCTTGGACTCTCGGATCGCATTAAGGATCAGATGATTCCGTTGACGACCCCCAACTCTCTCGACGAACTCATCTGATAGACAGGCGACTACTGGAAAGAGAGGCAAACAGGAGCCAACGTCGCGGGCGTTTTGCTGCATACAACCCGAACAGCCACGGCGATCATCTTCCCCTCAGTCGACCACTTCCTGTCACTGAATCCCCGTCGGCGACGGGCCTATGCAATTAGGGGGTAGTCGCCTCACACCGGCCAAGCGAAGTCGACTTTAGCGCCTGCGTCTCTGCATCTACTGCGGCTTGGCTGACCACCTCATCTCCTGCTGTCCTTTCCGCCCTGACAGCCACCATACCCCGGCATCACCTCATCGGAGATCGCTGAAGAGGGCACCGCCTCAGGACCACGCCCCGCTAGACCCGGTAGCCGGCCGCTGGCAGGTGACAGGTACTCTCTCCTGGCTCGACGAGAACATTGACGTTTGTGCATTTATTGACTCTGGAGCGGACGACTGTTTCATCGACGAAGCTCTAGTCAAACATCTTGCTATTCCGGTAGTACAATTACCCGTCGCTAAGGTAGTTCGCTCCCTTGACGGTCGCCGCCTAGCTCACGTGACCTATCAAACTCACCCCCTCTCTCACTCCGCTTATCAGGCAATCATCACGAGTCCTTGAAATTTTTTGTTATTCCTTCGCGTTCAGCGCCCATTGTTTTGGGGCTTACCTGGCTTCATGAACATAATCCTCATGTTGATTGGGCTAAATCAAGCATTGTCAATTGGAGCGTTTTTTGCCATACTCACTGTCTAAGATCAGCGTGTCCCCGCCGTTCCTCCGATCGCTCCACCACTCCCAAATATATTGACCTTTCACTAGTTCCCTCCGTGTACCACGATCTTTGTGAAGTTTTTAGCATTGATAGAGCTCACTCTCTTCCACCACATCGCCCTTATGACTGCTGTATTAATCTCCTGCCGGGCGTGACGCTACCTTCCTCACGCCTTTACAATGTCTCTCGACCAGAGAGAGCGGCCCTCGAGGAGTACATTTCCTCTTCCCTTGAGTCAGGCCTCATCCGCCCTTCTTCCTCTCCGTTGGCAGCAGGTTTTTTCTTTGTTGAGAAGAAGGACCAGTCACTGCGCCCTTCCATCGACTACCGTGCTCTTAATGACATTACTGTGAAGAATAAGTACCCTCTACCATTAATTGATTCAGCTTTTAATTCGCTCCACTCTGCCAAATTCTTTTCCAAACTCGACCTGCGTAATGCTTACCACCTCGTCCGGATTTGTGAAGGGGATGAATGGAAGACTGCTTTTAATACCCTCCTGGGGCATTTGGAATATTTAGTAATGCCGTTCGGGCTGACCAATGCCCCTGCCTTTTTCCAAGGCTTTGTGAACGACATCCTTCGAGATATGCTCGGTTGTTTTGTGTTTGTCTACCTCGACAATATATTGATTTTTTCTTCCACACTAGAAGAGCACGTCCAACAAGTCCGCTTGGTTCTCCAGAGGCTACTAGAAAACCGGCTTTTTGTCAAAGCAGCGAAATGCGCTTTTCACACCTCTTCTATTCACTTCTTGGGGTTCGTCGTGGAAGAGGGACAACTTCGAGCTGACCCTGCTAAGATTCAGGCAGTGTCTGAGTGGCCCATTCCTACAACAAGGAAGCTCCTTCAGAGGTTCCTAGGCTTTGCTAAATTCTACCGCCGCTTTATTCGGAATTTTAGCCGGGTCGCGGAACCTCTGATAAGGCTCACATTGGTTAAAGTGCCATTTTCGTGGACCCCAGATCCCGACGCGGCTTTCGCTAAACTTAAGTCCTTGTTTACTAGTGCCCTTGTGCTCATACACCCTGACCCCTCCTCTGAATTTTTTGTCGAGGTGGATGCCTCCGATACCGGTGTGGGGGCTGTCCTCTCTCAGTGTTCCAACTCCGACCGGAAGCTGCACCCCTGCGCCTCGTCTCCTGCCGCCTGACCCCTGCTGAACATAATTATGATATTGGCAATAGGGCACTATTGGCTGTCATCCTGGCGTTGCAGGAATGGAGGCACTGGCTGGAGGGCTCGGAACTCCCTTTCATCATTCTCACCGACCATAAGAACCTGGCCCACCTCCGCACCGCTCAAAGACTAAACCCAGGACAGGCACGGTGGGCACTTTTCCTCACCCGGTTTAATTTTTCCATGACTTTTCGCCCAGGTTCCCAAAACAGCAAGCCGGACGCCCTCTCAAGGCTGTTCTCGCCACCTGTGGAGGACACCCGCCACGTAACCATCATTCCCCAGACTCGCATCTTAGGAGCACTCCAGTGGGGTGTGGAGAAGCAGGTGGAGGACGCTCTCAAGGACAATCCTCCGCCCAAGGGCTGTACAACAGGCCGATTGTTTGTCGTTCCAAGCCTTCGCTCTGACGTTCTCTGCTGGGCGCATGGCTCAAAGATTGCTTGTCACCCAGGTATCTCTTCTGTCGCAGCGTTTCTGGTGGCCATCATTGCGAGCGGACGCCAGAAAGTTTGTGACCGCCTGCTCCCACCGGACTCCTGCGGCCTCTCCCCATTGCCCCCCGACCTTGGTCCCATGTGGCGTTGGACTTTGTTTTTGGACTACCTCCCTCAAACGGCCACACGGTCTTCCTCACCATAGTGGACTGTTTCTCAAAGATGGCCCACTTTGTTTCATAATATATGAAAAGGCAAATGCTATATGTCCCTTATATTTTGAAACAGTGCGCATGAATAATTACGATTTCAAAGCTAAAGTGGTGCCATTGGTCACCTAATTATCTACCTAATGTAGTTCTAAACCTTTTTTTTTAAGTCAAAATGCAGCATGTAAGTCACAGTATAAAAAAGGGGCAAGCATGGATACTCACATCAAGAATATATTCTTGTATCAGGGCATGAAGAATCATGGCAATGAGAAGGTAAAAAAACACAGTGGCCACATCTTTTGGGCCATAATGGTAAAAGTTCACTTGGTCTTTCTTCTCATCTGGAAAAAAGATGTTTAAAATAAACCAAAAAAGACTTAAAGAAGCAAATAAAAATAAAAAAATGATCACTGGGCTTCGAGCCTCCTACTCACCAAGAACTTGAGTGACGTTGTACTGGACTGTGATGAACATGACGGCAAACTTTGCTGTGACCTTCAGTGAAAAGAAGATTGGTTGGTTAGATGCACTTACTTGTACTATATAGTGCCATGATCTTATGAACTGTACACTGAAATGTCTTGCGATTGAAACCAAGCAGATAAAACAGATTAAAAGATTTACGTAATGAAAGTAAATTAAAAAAAACAAGCCACACCCAATGAGGATAAAACACTTAGGAAACACTTAGATGAAAATGATTAGATGTGTAAGCACATACAACACAACAATAGACACTTTGCAAGCAAAAGGAGAAGCCTTGAGCAAATCCATTGAGGTGCAGCTTACACCTGAATGTATAGGCAGTGCTTAATGCAGATCCACCATTCCGTCTCAGAGTGAAAAGATCCTCTTCCATCTTAGGGCTTTGTTTCACAGATTAATACACAACATATAGATTTTACGCTAAACTCTTTTGAATATTGCATACATACAGGTGCTGCTCAATAAAATAGAAAAGGACCAGAAAGTTTATTAAGGTTTATTTCAGTAATTTAATTCACGGTAATGGTTTAATTTTATTGGAACATGCATGTAAATGACATTGGAACAATTAACAGTTCCACATGTCGAAAAGGAGTAGGAAGAGGCAAAGCTTATTAAATGCTACCCCCGTAGGTTTTCCTCTATTTCAATACATTTGTAGACTTCCTGTGACAGTGTGTTAAATAGTTGTCAATGTCCTTATCATTGCAAATAACTTACAGTATATTGCAGTCCTCATGGATGATAATCATCATAAATAATAATAGTGTTGAGTGGTGTATAACAATTGTAACCAAACATTGTTGTAGTACAGACAATGTTCTCACTAGTAATGAAAGTTCCTAGTATAAGTATAAGATGATAGTAACAAACATACCATTGATAGTCAACAGACAGAAAATGTACTCTCCAAGGAATGAAGTAATATGGCCTTGGATGTCCACAATATTTCACAACATTCTTTGGTAACTGGTTGTTGTTTGCCTTATGCATCATTTTAGCGGTTTGAATGTTTATAAGATCAGCAAATTTTAATAATTGTGATTTTTGAAACAGTGGATTTGTATGTTCTCAATACGTCGCGTTATGGATTATCCTAATTGATCTTTTCTGCAGTACATCAAGTGAGTGAAGTGTACTTTTGTAGTTATTTCCCCATATCTCCACACAATAAGTTAGATATGGTAACACCAGAGTTTGGAGTGATTTTTGATCCAGGACAAATTTTATTTTATTCAGTATTGAAGTATTCCTTGCTACTTTATGTTGTATGTTTTTGATGTGAGACTTCCAACTCATTCTGCCATCAATTATGACGCCCAAAAATGTATGTTCATTTACCCTTTCTATTTCCTCCCCATCAATTTGAATTTTCTCAAAAGTATCTCTTCTGCTATTACTAAATATCAGTTTCAAAAAGTGAAACATCTGTATTATATACATTCAATACATACAGATTGCTATATTTTAAATGTTTATTACTTTTCATTATGATGATTATAAGTGAAAACTAAGGAAAATCCCAAATTCAGTATTTCACACACAGAGGAATATACGAATTCTATTGATTATAGAAAAGTGTGCAGCCTGAGTATTCATGGATTTAACGAAAGCTTTTGATACAATCAATCACAACATCCTAACTACAAAATTGGAAAGGTATGGAATCAGAGGGTTAGTTCTGAACTGGGTTAAAAGCTACCTTGCAAACAGGAAGCAATATGTGAAGCTAGGAGAATATGCATCTACAAACTTAGAGATATTATGTGGCGTACCACAAGGGTCAATTTTGGGACCAAAATTATTTAACCTATTCATTAACGACATCTGCAAAGTGACAAAACACCTAAAGCTAGTACTATTTGCAGATGCTACCACCGCTTTTTGCTCTGGAGAAAACACACGAGCTAATAAGAAAAGTTTCAGATGAAATGATTACTCTAAAAAGATGGTTTGACAAAAACAGATTATCCTTGAATCTAAGTAAAACATAAATTATGCTATTTGGGAATAGCAGAAGAGATACTTGTGAGGAAATACAAATTGACGGGGAGGGAATTGAACGGGTGAATGAACATAAGTTTTTGGGCGTCATAATTGATAACAGAATGAGTTGGAAACCTCACATCAAAAACATACAACATAAAGTAGTAAGAAATACTTCAATACTGAATAAAATAAAATTTGTCCTGGATCAAAAATCACTTCAAACTTTCTATTGTTCTCTGGCGTTACCATATCTAACTTATTGTGTGGAGATATGGAGAAATAACTACAAAAGTACACTTCACTCACTTGATGTACTGCAAAAAAGATCAATTAGGATAAATCATAACACGGCGTACAAAGAACATACAAATACACTGTTTCAAAAATCACAATTGTTAAAATTTGCTGATCTGGTAAACCTTCAAAACGCTAAAATGATGCATAAAGCAAACAACAACCAGTTATGAAAGAGTGTCATACATTTTTTTCTCAACAAGAGAGGAGAAATATGATCTTAGGAATGAACTAAATTTAAAACACAAAAATGCAAGAACAACACTAAAAACCTTTAGTACTTTGGTATGTGGAATCAAACTGTGGAACGGATTAAGTAAAGAAGTAAAACAATGCTCTACAATGAGTGACTTCAAGAAACATTACAAACAATTGATGTTTACAAAATACAAAGAAGACTGGTGAATTATTGTGTACATCCAAGGCCATATTACTACATTCCTTGGAGGGTCAATTTTCTATCTGTTGACTGTCAATGCTATGTTTGTTACTATCACCTTATACTTATACTAGGAACTTTCATTCCTAGTGAAAACATTGTCTGTACAACAACAACGTTGTGTTACAATTGTTATACACCACTCATCACTATTTTACTATTATTATCATTTATTATGAAAATCAATTATCAGGACATCAATATAATTTACTTACCACGACAAGGACTACTACCTAACACACTGTCACATTACCTTACTTATGCATACAAACTTAGTAACTGCAGAAAGTTCACAAATGTATTGAAATAGGGGAGAGCCTACGAGGGTAGGATTTAAAAAGCTTTGCTTCTTCCTACTCCTTTTGGACATGTGGAACTGTCGATAGTATTAAGTGATGTATTCCAATGTAATTTACATGCATGCTCAAATAAAATAAAATAAAATTAAACCATTACCATTACCATGTTTCTTGGAGTCCAGTGTAATGTTTCAACAGTGATGTGACAATCAGTGATAGTTTAAGGGGTGCTGATGTTGGTTCACTGTGTTTTCCGAGGTCCAAGATCAGTGCAGCTGTCTTCCAGGAGGTTGTAAAGCACATTGTTCTTCCCCCTGCTGACCAACTTTATGGAGATGCAAATTTCATTTCCCAGCCTGACTTGGCACCTGTACACACTGCCAAAACTACCAGTAGCTGGTTTAAGGTCTATGGTATACCTGTCCTTAATAGTCTGTGAAACTCGCCTGACCTCAACCCCTTAGAAAATCTATTGTCAGTATTGTGAGTATTGTCAAGAGGAAAATACGAAGAGCTGAAGGCCACTATATGAGGAACCTGGGGTCTCATAACATCTGTGTTATGCGAGTGTCACCGACTGATTGACTACATGAGTACATGAGTAATATTCTAATTTTCTGAGATTTTGCCTTTGGGATTTTTATTAGTTACCTTCACCAAGTGCAGTGCGGCCGTTTTTTGTTTTTGCCAGTGTTTATCTGTTTGTGTTCAAAATAACTCAAAAAGTTCTGAATGGATTGAGATGAAACTTTCAGGAATTGTCAGAAATGGTCCGGTCCGGATCACCTTCTGTGTCCATAAATTTCCTCTGTTGTTTCTTTGCAGCCCTGCAGATGATTCCTCCTTCTGGCTTTTCTGGCCAACACACCTGCTGGACTTAGGCCTTTATAAGCCATGCAGTCTTACTAGTTTGTACCCGATTGTTGTTTCTACCTCGCCAGCGTCGTGCAAGCTCCTGCCACGTTTGCTAGGCTATTCTCATTACATTTATTCCTTGCTGCCAATTGTTTTCATGTAACTATGGCGCTTGGCAGAGGTATGCCCTCTCCAAGTACTTTTACTTTACTTTCTAGTTTCAAATAAATAAACACTGACGTATATCAGTCTGTGTGTAAGAAATGTATATAATATACAAGTTTCGCTTCTTGAATGAAATTACTGAAATAAAAAACTTGTTGGTCATCTTGTGATTTACTGAGCAGCCCCCGTACTTTTTCCTAATATATATTTGGCAATGATGTGTCTGGAGTGAAACAGCAGCTGACTGTTTTGGATTTTGTTGAATTTTCTAAAAGTATACAGTATATGCATGGATATAGCCATATAGCATACATATGTGACAGTACCTTTATGAATGAGTAATGCATTTTTTTTGGAAAAATCACAATCTGGCCATGCAAAATACCTATTTAAAATATTAATTTCAACATCTGGCTGCACGGTGGCTGAGTGGTTAGCACATTGGCCACACAGTCAAGAGATCTGGAAGACCTGGGTTCAAATCTCCGTTGGGCATCTCTGTGTGGAGTTTGCATGTTCTCCCCGTGCGTGCGTGGGTTTTCTCCGGGTACTCCGGTTTCCTCCCACATTCCAAAAACATGCATGTTAGCTTAATTGGTGACTCTAAATTGTCCATAGGTATGAATGTGAGTGTGAATGTTTGTTTGTCTATATGTGCCCTGCGATTGACTGGCGACCAGTCCAGGGTGTACCCCGCCTCTCGCCCAAAGTCTGCTGGGATAGGCTCCAGCATCCCCGTGACCCTAATGAGGATAAGCGGTATAGAAAATGAATGAATGAATGAATTTCAACATCTATTGTGGAATACGGTACCTATTGCGTCCATAGTAGATTTAAGTAGTTTGAATAAATGAGCTTTTAAACATAAATCTAATCAGCTAAATGGCATGCGTGTGCATTCGTGCAGGGCACATACACTGTACATTCAAATATACAGTCTAGTGGGCTATTACCATCAAGGCCCTCAGTATTGTTTGGTAGAGAGGCGGCTGCTGTCACATCAGCTAGTGCATCACACCCGCAGCTAGGCGGCAAAATAAACACAGCACAGCATTGTGTTTGCACGGTACCTCGAACATCAGGCCCAGGAGGATGATCATGGCCAGGCACGAAACCATGTCGGCGTGGTTCTGGATCACAAATTCATGGCTGAGCGCCGGTGGGCTCTTGTTCTTCTTGCGGAAGCCCATGACGCACAGGCGAGACTCTGCCCCGTCTTGCTTCTCTTGGGCTGCCGTGAACCGCACCGCCGCTGGCCTGCACCGCACAGTCGATGGACGTCTGCCCTGTCTGTGCAGTCCGCGGTGTCCCGCTGCTCAGGTGTTCAAAAACATTGCGAGCCAAACAAAACCACAGCGCAACAACACACTTTTAACCCACCGCCGGCTGGTAAAGACCGATGAGGGGGCCCTCCCACTTCCAATGCCCATTCATGAAGCTCCCTGTGCCATTGACGTACGAGGAGAACGCAGAGGATCTGCTGCTGCGAACCCGCCTCTCGTAAGCAATTCAAATTCGGACATTTTCTCGCGTTTTGTTGCTTTGTGTTGGTGTATAGGTTGCGTTGCGCATGCTTTCAATATTGCGCGAGTATAATAAGCAATTGATGAAAAAAAACAG
This sequence comes from Oostethus manadensis, assembly GCA_024372805.1. Classification (NCBI taxonomy): domain Eukaryota; kingdom Metazoa; phylum Chordata; class Actinopteri; order Syngnathiformes; family Syngnathidae; genus Oostethus; species Oostethus manadensis. The sequence continues at coordinate 236,029 of QODF01000170.1, forward strand.
CAATGAAATGTAACAAAATGTAAGAGTTGTATCAAAAATCTCAAAGGCACAGTTTACGACATTCATTCATTCTCTATACCGCTTATCCTCATTAGGGTCGCGGGGATGCTGGAGCCTATCCCAGCTGACTTTGGGAGAGAGTTGGGGTAGACCCTGGACTCGTCTCCAGTCAATCGCAGGGCACATATAGACAAACAACCAATCACACTCACATTCATACCGATGGGCAATTTAGAGTCGCCAATTAAGCCGACATGGATGTTTTTTGGAATGTGGGAGGAAACCGGAGTGCCCGTAGAAAACCCACGCACGCACGTGGAGAACATGCAAACGCCACACAGAGATGCCCAACGGAGACCCGAACCCCAAACTTCCTGACTGTGAGGCCAACAGTCAGCCATCGTGCGGCCTGGTATTGATCCCATACCAAGTAAATGCAGGGCATTAATAAATACAGTATGTGTAAATACGCATATTTTTTTTCTGGAAGTCTTTCAAGATCATAGGATGGTTTAGTGATGTTCGCATTGTTCATAATTATCATCTCTTTTAAACACAGGACAATAGGACAATAGTTTTAGGCCAACAAAATTAAAAAAGAGTCACAGAAAAGCACACTATATGTATTTCTGTGAAAATGTGTTGGTTGATTCAGAGACCACACACCAGAGGCCTGGACCACGAAGGAGGATTTCTCCTTATCCAGGATCATTATCTCTGGATATGCAATACTACCAAGCTGGTTAACTTCTTAGCAGTACGTACCTTATGCAATGGACCTTTAGCTGGTGGGGAGCAGGTTATGTTCTGGGATTAGTAAAACTGTAATAAGAGATGTGAGCTTTTAAAATCCCCATGTACTGACCAATCAATTGTCTCTGAAAATGGTGTCAGGCTTAAAGCATAAACTCGTATGACATGACTTAACCACTTGGAATATTATTTTATGCTTATTTGCACCGATGTTCCACTGAAAGTAACAGCTGGGACCATGTTTCCTTCAACAACTACAGTATAATGTTTTTATACTCTTCATATTTAATATAATAGACAGTTCTCCCTGAGTGATGTAAACCACTTTATTGTTGGTATATTGTTCATGTATGTGATTGGCTATCTGCTGCTAGCACTGCCTCTTTTATATAAAAATGCTTATACAAGACTTGAAAGTCCTGACTCGACCATTCAAGTTGATATCCAGCTTCAGTGTACCGCTCATCCCACATTTTTGGTGTTTGGCTTAGTTAAGCTGGATAACTTAAACTTGCTTTGTAGGACTGGCCTCTGTTGTATATTTTGCAGTTTAGCTTCTTGAGAACTGTCGATCCAAAAGTTTAGAGAGGGTCAAATAAAGGTAACCTGAAAGGTTATCGTGCATGTTAGGTTAATATTATTTATTAATTATTAGCAATTTCACATGGAGGCCAAATATATTTTTATGAGTAGTGTATTTGTGAACACTTGAACAATAAATAGATAGATACTTTATTAATATCCAAGATAAATTTAGTAATATATAGGAATTTATATTAAATAATATAAATGTAACCCGCAACCCTAATGAGGATAAGCGGCGTAGAAAATTAATGAATGAATGAATATAAATGTATTATGATAATATATATAATTTAGGAATATTAGGAATATACAGAAATATAATAATATAATATAATCCAACAATAGCAACAAAAGTGTATTCCCAATCCCTTCTATTACATACAATTGTTAGAGCAAAATAGAGGCAATGTTGCAAAATAGCAAAACAAAAGAAAACAACGAACAAAACATAAACATAATAATAGGAACGATATTTGTGAAAACAAAGAGAAAAGTATCGATCTCATATCATTACGCCAGTATAGTTTCCTTGTTATCGGTACTGTTGGTATTTGGACTCGTCCCTCCGCTCGAGGTCTCTCGACGCGTCCGATAGAGTGAGCTCGTTACCTGATATAGCTGAGCTAAACTTTGCTTTTGTATGAACAATATCCACCGTGTTACTGTAATAAAGCGGGCTCCGTCGCATTAAAGTAGTATTGTTACCTACTCGACACAAATGTGGACTTGGTAGCCACCGAAGCGACTGTGCTGCTAACAGGTAAGCGTGCGTCGAATGTGTGGGTTTAAACGAGCCTATCATTTTTGGTAACTCTCTTTGAAATGATCGACGCAAGACTATTGCAAGACAACCAATCTTGAGATCTATCCATCCAGCCATTTTCTATGCCGCTTAACATCACTCTTGAGTTTTCCCGGTTTAACGTTACACTTCCTGTTTGGGCCACTAGAGGTCAGTATGCGAAAGGCCAAACTTGGGTCTCAAGCGACTATTAAAGTAAATGCATATATAGCTTTTGGTGGCGACATGTTAATGCATCTTAAAACAAAACGGCGTTATACTGTAGCATGTCAAGATGTTCGTCCCCTTTTAACAGTTCGAAGTTGTAAAGTTTCTGGCGCAGTTTTGTCTACCTGTGGGCTGAGCTCAAGTTTGGTTGTGAGAGCCAATCTCATTTCCAGATGCTACCAAGAATAAACTTGATTTGACCAATGGCTGAGTTGCATTCTACCACACTTCACCCACATTTTCCAGCCATTTAAAGGAAAACGGCACTTTTTTGTAATTTTTCCCATCATCCACAATGCATGTGTGACAACACATGAATACACCTCTTTCTCTTTTCTGTGTGTTTTAAAGATATAAAAACAGCTATAAAAAGGCAGCTCATTTATGTACATAAGGGGACACACCTATATATATTACAACACATTTTATTGTCCTATACACATTCATGATAACATGTAATACTTTATTACTGGTCATTTTAAGCAGTACTGTAACATTCTTCCTGCACTCATTAGTTTCTCATAGCAACATAGAAGCAAACGCTACACCAAGCGTTAACTTTTACACACTCAAAAATAAAAACACAAGCAGCTGCTCCAATTACTTTTCGGTAGTGGGCTGGCGCAAGGTGAGCGTGGCGCTGACACGGTGTGAGCAAGTGTGCAATAAAGGCTAGTACCTAACCGGTGGGGTGCAGGGAGGTGTCACTACGCCAGTAACGTAATTCGTCCGCGTAAGAATGTTAATAACAACAATAATGACAATGTCACTGTAGCTTGGTTAACATGCAAGTGTCACATTATGTAAATTTTTGTTTCAGTAAACTTTTTAGGCTTTTTTAAGGCACAGAAAAGAGATAGGACATGTGTTCATATATCATATAAGAATTGTGTATGGGCAAAATTCTTAAAAAAAGTGCCGTTTTCCTTTAAGAGGAGATATTTGTACCCAAACATAATGGTAAATGTGCAAAATTCATAAATTCTGAATTCAATTCAATTCATTAATTTAAATTTTAATTGACTCCCGACCAGTCCAGGGTGTACTCCGCCTCCTGCTCGAAGTCAGCTGGGATAGGCTCCAGCATTCCCGCGACCCTCATTGAGGATAAGCGGATGAAAATGGATGGTTGGATGGATGAATGAATTGACTCAACCCCACAGAATGTTCAATTGAATTTGAATTGAAGGAAGTGTAATGGAATTCAATGCAACTCAAGAGAATTTAATTCTCATCACTTATCAGTGAAAATTACATACTTTTAACATATATTTTTCTTCCAAATGGAAATACAGACACTAACATTAAGCATACTCCTTAATATTGGAAAGTTTATCAATTCATCTTAATTTCAAATTGATTGAATGAACAATGTCTTTGTAAATGCAGTAATCATTTATTGAAGGGTAATGTCATTGTATCTAATGGTCAACACTTCCTCAAATGTTTTGTCATTGCGGCAGCATCATTCCGGGGGCTGTTGCACAGAACTAGCATAAGGGATTAAGTTGGGATAACTTGGTTATCCTGGCTCAATTTATCCATTATCTGGTTACACAAAAGTAGAACATGCCTTGGCATGCTTTGACAAGTTATCATGGAGATAGTTGGCTTGCTCAAGATGAGGCTAAGGTCCAGGACACATTTCATCCTATTCGTTATCTCAATCAGTAGTCACCATAAATGGAAGCCAATAATTGATCCACATTGTTATCACATTATTTCATTGTCATTGTCACTTCATATGTCATTATTTCAACATTTGTGATCATTCATTCCAGTCATTGTGCATTTAGATGATTTTACATGATGTTGCAATCATTAGATCATTTATTAGATAATTTACATTTACCAGTATATATAAAATACGTACCATTCCATATAAATATAAATACCCATCTACAAGATAAAACAGTTATACAGTGTGACGGAATTACATGTAAATAATTTCAATAACATCTGAAGTCAATTTCACCTACAATTTACACATTTACTCATATTCACAGTCTGGCCTCGTTTTCGGAGATGTTTATTGTGTACAATCTAAAACAATGTTATATTTATTATCTATTATAATAAAATACCGTGGACATAAAGTCCATACAATAATCGTGTATTGTATTGTATTGTAAATTAATGTTTTAAATAGATAGGGTAAAGCCTCATTGCTACATACAGCTTGATTATGCATCATGAATTTCTTTGAGTTGCAATTCTGCTCCCTTTTTGCAACAGCAAATCAAATTAAATAATTTAATAGGAATTTAGAGGTTATTCTCAGTTAAATTCTACATTTGGTACAGCGCAGGTGAACAAGTAAGAGATTGTTTGTACTTGTGATCTTGTAAATTGGCTCTGCGCTTTTTAATGTAGCACAATGAAATGGCTGTCAGATTTGGTTTGTTTGTATTTCAGATAAGATGTAGCAATACTTGGCACTGGAGTTCTTGATTAATAGTTATACAATGACTTCAGACACTCACCAGCCCGGCTAGCTCAGTCGGTAGAGCATGAGACTCTTAATCTCAGGGTCGTGGGTTCGAGCCCCACGTTGGGCGAAGACTTTTTTTTAAAATTTGATTTGACTTGAATGTGTAACACAGTTGTGTAATGTTTTATAGTTGCTTTATGCATATATGAATATGTTGTGTTGTTCTTAGTATGTTGTGTACAATTGTCAGGGTAAGACAGTGGCTGTTGAAGCATTTGTATTATTTGCTCTAATTTGTGTCAAAATAATGGAATTCAATGGAATTGAATAAGTTATTTAATGGTTTAACTTTATTGAGAAAAAATAGTTGATAAATGTACTTCTACCTCCCAATTGACCCTTATATATTGCCATTCATAAGCCCTTTCCTATCTGCAACGGAGAGACTAATGTTTAATGTAGACTGCTAGTCGTTATATACAGTAAATAGATAAAAACACAAAATTATATATGCACATTCTCCTCAAATCATTCTTTGTCATGTAGAGCTAAAGCAAATGAGTTAAAAAAGTATTTCACTTGGGTTCCTTTGGGTATAAAAAGATTATTTGTGGTCCCCAACAGTGAGCAAGTGAACAGCCTTTGAGAAGTAAGAGAAGAAGAGACGTTAGGGAAGAATATGCTGATTTTAAACCTGTGCATTTTGTGGTGCAGTTGTGTCGTGCTGCTCTGAGTACACTTTTGGATGTTTTAGTAAAAAATCAGTTTATTACTGGTATATAGAGTATATAATCACAACCATGTTCTGACTGTATTTTTGTCATAGGTGAAGAGCTCCAGCTTGTCATTTTACTGCAACGTCCTGAAGGAAGGGCGGAGTTTAAAAAAAGGCCCTTGACATATAAAAAATGCAGGCTTCTTTAGAGAAGCCACGACGTTTTGCTTCTGCCTCCACATGCGAGCATTCCTTCCTCTTAAACCAAAAGACAAGACAACTTTCACCAGATTCGACTCGCGGGGGCTTCATAATACTGGTACTTGTGGTTTGTATGTCATACATGTCGACACTATTCATGTTATATTGTGTTTTTAGGCCTAGCAGTCCGCTTATTTTCCTTCCTCTGTCTCTGACACTCACAGTGCTGCCCCTGCCTGCTCTGAACAAAGATAATTACTCAGGAAACGTTTCGGCCAATCAGATGCTGCGTTGCATTTTGCCTGCGTGGAGTGCGACCAGTCAGGATCTGGCTACCAACACCGGGGCCTGATCGCCTTGCCTGAAGAGCGGAGCCTTCCCTGGTTGAGGGCTGAGAGTGTCCTCCATGTTTTATAAGTGTTGACATAACAGTGTGTCAGGCAGCCATGCATCCACAGAGGTAAGCTCTGTCTTTATATTCTATCTCAACTCTCTCATAACAGCATGGCTTCCTTCTCGATGTTGTGGTGACGATTGGTTTCATGATGAATGTGCACACATTGAAATCAGTTTAGTGTGCAGGAGGAGGTGGAGGAGGAGCTGGGGCGGATTGGAGGCCTCGTCAGGCCTCTGTGCTCCACTGTGCTGAGGGTGGGGGGTTGGGTAACGACTCTCACCCTTGCTCTCTATCTGTGTCTCAGGGTCACATGAGTGCCCCTGACAAGCAGGCTGCCATACAGAAGGCAAAGTGGACCATGGCAAATCCTTTTCCTTTTTTATAATGCAAAGGAGTGTTAGATTTAAAAAATGGCATCCACACCTCCTTCCCTTGTATAGTAGCCTGGCAGAAAAAGAATGGGGGATGGGCAATGGAGGAGGAGCAGGGAAGGGGGTTATTGTGTACTCTTTGTAAGTAGATTGGCTCTGTGTTGTTTTCCTCTGAGTAATGCCGGGCCAAGGAATAGACACACAGGGGAGCAAAAGTGCCTGCAGTGAATGAAGAACGAAAGAAAGCATTTTACACATATAACATTTTACATGGTATGTATCTTACACAAAGGAGAAGTTCCTCCCTCCATTTTTGGCAAATGATTCCTCACAAAGCACATCTTTGGTGACAAGTGGAACCATACAGTATATTCAACTGTAAACTTTAAAAATGAGATAAAGACACAGGTGTTCTTGATTTACAGCCACAAGCCTTGAGTTTACATTCCAATGCAATGTCGACTACACTACACTGCACTATTGTGAAACTGCTTCCTCCTCACTCTCTTATCCCCACACAGTGGCCATTTTGTGCTCAGAGAGCTCTCTTCGGTTGAGGTTTTAGTCCTTGTGCAGATCACACAATGCCTAAAATGTCTCAAACCTCTTTAATGGGACTGCAAATAGAGTTTTCTCAAAAAGAGCTTCAGGGTTGTACAGGACATTGTGACATGCACGTGATGGATTGTTTGCTTTATCGCAGATTTTCAATTTTTATTATTGACACACATGATCAGAGACAGGAGATATATTGTTTTTAATAGAGTGATGAAGTGGATTAATAAAAACAGTGACATTAGGGCCGAGAGGCAAGGAAAACATTATTTTATTTAAGGAAATAAACTCGGTCATCGTTTCCTTGCAATTCCGTCTCACACTCTGAAAAACAGACTCTAACCTCTAATAATAAACCGGTGCGTGCTACCAGACGACAACGTTGGACTGATTTGTCCATGTCTGCAGTATTTTATATCATGATGGTGATGGCAACACATCCTTTGAGTCCTATTTTCACTTGCAAGAGTATAGCACAACCGATGTTGTCCACAAATAATATCCCCAAAGGACATTTAAACTGCGCTTTGATTGAAATTGCCATCAAGAAGGACAAGTTACAATGAAGTGAATGAACTGTCTTATGCGAAGGGGAAAATCTCTGCATTGCAGCAAAAAATGAAAGAGGGGAGCCGGCACACTGTGATCCGTGTGGCATAACTCAGCCAACCAATAATGTTCCACCCAGTTGGCCCTCCAGCCAATTGCAGCTGTAGCCGAGGTTAAAGATTGACAATCAGTGGGAGAGCAGCAGCGAGAAGGGCCTTCTGGAAAATTCCACAGCCATTTTTGATTCAGCATTTATATAAAACTCAGGTTAATTCTTTCTTTTATATACAATGTTCAACAAATTCTAGCTGCCTGCTTTGCTAATGAGGTATTGTTAAGATGCTACCAGAATTATTTCATTCACTCATTAAAATCGGATAGGTACATCTGCAAATGTGTCCATTTTACATTGATTGTATTCTTTTGTCTGCAGGTCGTTGTCAGTCTTGAGAAAGCGGGAGACATTTGTTTTCAGGAGGTTTTGTAATGCAGACATAATAATCTCCCTGGGGTTTTGCAGGGTGGTTGGATGTTTTCAGGTCATGATAGAAATCCCATGTGCTTCCCCGGTGCGCCCTTCCAGTCTGTTGTGCTGTTTTTTGAAAAGGCACTTCTTCAGTATTCTGTTTCTTTGACTTTAACAAATGTGTGTTGTGTTTTAGGAGTCTGTCCAAGTGCCTGTGTCTTCAAAATGAAATGTAATTATTGCAAGTTTGCAGAATTAAGAAGCAACAAGAAAAGAAAAATAATATGTTATTTTCATAAGGCTCCTCATTTTGTTGGATATTGTTCTGTGTGTGTGTCCCCATGAGTAATCCTGTTGTGTATTTGTATAAGGGTGGATTGCAATCTCGACAGAGGTCCTTCTGCATGGATGTGCCAGTGTCTGAGTGTGAGCCCAGGAGTGGGGGATGGGGGAGAGAGGGGAGGGGAGCAAGCTGTGGCCTCCATTTTCTGTGACGAGAGAACCCTGCTCGTCTCTCACAGGAGTGGAATATAAAGGCTCTGAGTCAGGGTTGTTTCTGTTTTATCCATCAGGTATGACTTGAACAGAGGAATTCTGTCAGTGTCTTTTCCAACGTGCATCGGTGTGGAATTTATGCCAGTTTCAGCTGAGGATTTGTTCGCCTGCACATGTGATGGATCATAGCTCCTGATCTGACAATGCTCTTTGGATAACCACACGTTGTCCCATCCTGCCTTCCTGGTTCTGTCAGGAACGTCTTCCCATGGCTGCATAGAATGCACAGGCCTTTTCTTCAGCTTCTCTGAATTGCCAGGCGATGGCATATGCTCTCTCTTTTCAAGGCTTTGGCGTATGTAGCTGTAGGACTTGGCTAACATTTTCATATTTTTATGTGGGCCTCGTTTATTCACTCAGTCCGGAAGAGGAAGGCCCTGCAGGGATTTGGGTGTGTGCATATGAGGCTGTTGGCGGGCTGAAACCAGATACTCATATGCCTTGGTTTTAAAGTAACTGCTCAACCCTTGTCTGTCCTGTTTGAGACAAAGCAATTTTATCACGCTTCAAGTTTATAAGCTATGAGAACAAAATCATCCACAATTGTTAGTTACTGTGATAGCCAGATAACTGTTTGACTTAGTGTTTGAATATAGTGAGTTTAATGCATGATGGAACCTTCTGTACAATCTAGATTGGCAGTTCAGACACCGCAAAACCTTTGATTGAGCAAAATGTGACATTTCTTCAAGTTTGTGTGGAATGTGCGTTTTTTTAGGGTGAACGAGGAACATTCTCTTCTTTACAGAGAACTGCAAAAAAGCTTATCTTGTGTGTTTGGCCTTTGGATTACACGCGGTAAACTCATCGTGCCGAGTAGTAACCAGATAACTAGAGCTATCTTATGAACTCTTCAAGTGGGCTGCCAGAGGGTCTTTTGGGTAGGTTTTCATGTGTGGGCTCACAAATGAGGAAAATAACCTTCGGTGCAAAGCCCTTTAAAGTTAAAAAGAACTTTTTGCAGGGATATGTGTGATCAACATGGTCACTCCAAGTCAGACTGTATAATTTTGCAGTAACGTTAACCAGTCAGTCTTTTTAACAAATAGGTTTGATGAATATTTGAGCTGCAAATGTAGTGGTTTACAGATTCTCTGCCTTTTTTTGTTGCCGTCGCTGAGCTCGCCCTATCTCTTAGGGTGAGTCCAGCCACCCTACGGAGGAAACTCATTTTCACCGCTTGATTCTTTTGGTCATGACCCATAACTCATGACCATAGGTGAGGGTGGGAACGTAGATCGATCGATAAACAGAGAGCTTTGCCTTCCGGCTCAGCTCTCTGTTCACCACGACGGTCCGGTACAGTGACCGCATTACTGCAGATGCTGCACCGATCCGTCTGTCAATCTCTCGCTCCAACCATCCCTCACTCGTGAACAAGAACCCGAAATACTTGAACTCCTCCACCAGAAGCAAGACCTCACTCACCACCCCACAGGGTACAGTCCACCCGTTTCCGACTGAGAACCATGGCCTCGGATTTGGAGGTGCTGAGTCTCATCCCAGAAGCTTCACACTCAGCTGCAAACCGCTCCAGTAAACGCTGAAGGTCACAGCCTGATGAGGCCATAAGGACCACATCGTCTGCAAATAGCAGAGACGAGATCCTAAGGTCACCAAGCTGGACTCCCTCAACACCTTGACTGCGCCTAGAAATTCTGTCCATGAAGATTATGAACAGAATCGGTGACAAAGGGCAGCCTTGGCGGAGGCCAACGTTCACCGGAAACAAGCTCGACTTACTGCTGGCAATGCGAACCAGGCTCCTGCTTCGATTGTACAAGGACCGAATGGCACGTAGAAGCGGGCCATCAATCCCGTACTCCCGGAGCACCCCCCACAGGACACCACGAGGGACACGGTCGAATGCCTTTTCCAGGTCTACAAAGCACATGTAGACCGGTTGGGCAAACTCCCACATACCCTCGAGTACCCTTGCAAGGGTGTAGAGCTGGTCCAGTGTTCCGCGACCGGGACGAAAACCACATTGCAGCTCCAGTAACCGAGGTTCGACTAACGGTCGTGCCCTTCTCTCCAGCACCCTGGAGTAGACTTTCCCAGGGAGGCTGAGGAGTGTGATCCCCCTATAGTTGGAACACACCCTCCAGTCACCTTTTTTAAAAATGGGGACCACCACCCCGGTCTGCCAGTCCAGAGGCACTGTTCCTGACTTCCATGCAATGTTGTAGAGGGGTGTCAACCAACACAGTCCCCCAACATCCAGAGCTTTGAGGATTTCCGAGCGGAACTCGTCTACCTCCGGAGCCTTGCCACAGGAGAGTGATTTAACTACCCCAATTACCTCAGCCACGGTGATAGAACTGTCCACGTACGTATCCTCAGACTCTGCTTCCTCTACGGAAGGCATGTCAGTGGGATTGAGAAGGGCCTCGAAGTATTCCTTCCACTGACCAACCATATCCACAGTCGAGGTCAGCAAGCCCCCGTCCACTGGGAGCTGCTTCCCCTTTCTGAGGTGTCGGACGGTTTTCTAGAACCTCTTCGAGGCTGACCGAAAGTGTTGCTCCCTAGCCTCACCGAACTCCTCCAACACCTGAGTTTTTGCCTCGACCACCGCTAAAGCCGCGTGCCGCTTGGCCTGCCGGTACCTGTCAGCTGCTTCGGGAGTCCCGCAAGCCATCCATGCTTGATAGGACTCCTTCTTCAGGTTGACAGCAGCCCTAACCCCCGATGTCCACCATCGTGTTCGGGGCTTGCCACCACGACTGACACCGACCACCTTGCGGGCGCAACTACCACTGGCTGCCTCAGCAATAGAGGCACGGAATATGGCCCATTCGGACTCAATATCCCGGTCCTCCCTCAAGATACAGGCGAAGCTCTGCCGGAGATGAGTTGAAGACTCGACGAACGGGAGACTCTGCCAGACGTCCCCAGCACACCCTCACTACGCGTTTGGGTCTGCCAGGTTTCCCCGCCATCTAATCCAACTCATCACCAGGTGGTGGTCAGTTGACAGCTCAGGCCCTCTCTTCACCTGCGTGGCCAGAACATGCGGACGCAGGTCTGATGATAAGACCACAAAGTTGATCATAGACCTGCGACCTAGGATGTTCTGGTGCCAAGTGCACTTATGGACATCCTTATGTTCGAACATGGTGTTTGTTATGGACAAACTGTAATTCGCACAGAAGTCCAGCAACAACACACCACACAGGTTCAGGTCAGGGAGGCCGTTCCTCCTAACCACGACCCTGCAAGTCACACTGTCATTGCCCACATGGGCGTTGAAGTCTCCCAGCAGAACTATGGAGTCCCCAGCTGGGGTGCTCTCCAGAACCCCTCTGATAGACTCCAAGAAGGCTGGGTACACTGAACTGCCGTTCGGCGCATACGCACAAACCACACTCAGGACCGTTTCCCCAGCTCTAAGGCGTAGGTAAATAACCCTCTCGTTTACTGGGGATGACTCCAACACAGAGGCACCAAGCCGGGGGGCTAACAATAAGCCCACACCAGCTCGCCGCCTCTCCCCTGCAGCAACTCCATAGAAGAACAAGGTCCAGCCCCTCTCAAGGAATTTGGTTCCAGAGCCCAAACTGTGGGTTGAGGTGAGTCCGACTATATTTAGTCGGAATCTCTCCGCCTCTTCCACAAACTCGGGCTCCTTCCCCACCAGAGAAGTGCTATTCCATGTCCCAAAAACCAGATTTGGCCGCCGAAGACCCGGTCGCCCAAACACCCGCCCTCGACCACTGCCCAAATCACAAAGCACCGGACCCTTATGCTTGCCCCTGCAGGTGGTGGGTCTGCGGGGGTTTTTAAAAATTGCATGTTTTGCATTCTGTATGTGGACTTGTGCATCACAAACGGAGGAACGTTGTCATGGAGACTGTTGCCATTCTCTCTGCAGACCAAGAACAAATTATTTCTGGTTTGTCACTGGTGATATGAAACGAAATAAAACCTGGTCCACATGCTCTCAGAAGCGTTGACATGAATTAATATAATAAGAATAGAAACCTGGCAAGTCTCTACTAACAAATTGCGGGTGCCTTAAGTGATATTTCATGGTTCACTGTTAATTACACCGTTTTTGAACACCGTTTCCTACTTTGTTTGTTTCTCTTTATGTGTCTCCGACTGTGCTTACTTGGTGCTCTTTAGTCTGGCTGAGGAGGAGATAAAGACTGAGTCGGATGTGGTAGAAGGGATGGATGCATCTATACGATCTAAAGGTATGTCTTGCTTCACTAAGAACCATGTTGAATCTTCTGAGTCAACTGTCTACATAAAGTTTAGATTGGTAAACAATTTTTTTAAAAATTGCCATAAATACAGAATGTGTTACAGCTAATATTTGTATTATTATACACAACAATGCAGGAATCAAGTTATTCTGAATGACATCTTAAATGTTCAATGCTTTCAAGAAGTAGACAGTTAAGTTAAAGTGTAGTAAATGGCACTCTAGAGTCTCAAGTGACACAAGCTGTTGTATAACGATTTCTTTGCATTTCTGCATGTAGCCCCTGACCCATCAGGGTCAGCAGAACGCATTCTGGCACCGCAGAAGAGGAGGGTGTCCAGTCCCACCCACTCCTCCAATGGACACTCTCCGTCAGACACCTCCCCCAGCCCACTCAAGAAAAAGAAGAAGCCGGGGGCCATGAACTCTAACAACAAAGACCAGGTAAGGGGACCCCAGTTTTGAGACCCGGCAGATCCTTGAGTAGAATTGCTTGGGAGGAGTATAGTGTTTGCCTGGGAGTACTAGTATGTCCTAAAACACCAGACTTTGGCAATGATTTGGCATTCTGCATTCCAAGTCAATAGTAATGCCATCAAATTCTATTTATTACTTATTTTTTTGATGTAACACACATCATAGTGCCTACTGGTTTTACAAATCATTATATGACAAGCTTAAACCTGAACACAATGTATAGTATGCATGTGGCCTGCTGTGACGCTGTATTTATTCTGTGGTATTCTTTACACTCCCCTTCAAACCTACAGGGGTTCCCAAACTTATGGAGGGGAGTGTATATACAGTACATTTTGCATCTACAGTATTTGTCTCTAAGGCTTTTGACATGTGACATCAACTTTGGCACAGGCTCCTTCATTTGTAGTTAATTAATTTTGAAGTCTCGCTTGACTTCAGTATTTATTGTACACACGAATTTTAAGCGGTATTAGGTATTCACTGCATGTTGTAAAAGAGGGGCTGTCAACTGGTTTCACCCTGGGACCATTAACAGTTTTATAATTAGTAAAACTAAGTAAGCAAAATTAAAAAAAAAAGCCTTCAAACCCACACGTATGTTATCTTCTTGCACATAAATACAGGTGGTCCTCGTTTTATAATGTTCCGTGTTACGTTTTTTGTGGTTACAAACGCCCCCCCCCCAAAAAAAAGCCCCAGCCTCCACACCCATAAATAATTAAAAAAACAAAAACATTTTGGTCCATAGACACAAAACTCGCTCCTAAACTAGAGTGTGCACGCCAGAAGAATACATTATGTACCTCACACGCAGCTAAGGGATAACATCCCTTATAAATTCACTTTTTGCACTTTATCATGTCTCCCAAGTGTATTGCAGGCACTTCTGGTGGCAGTGTGCCAAAGAAAAGGAAATCCATTACCAAGGAAGTGAAAATGAACATCATAAAAAGTAGAAATGGCCACTAATATTGGCCGCAATTTTGGTTTCAACCACTCCGCTGTCGCGACCATCATTAAGGATAAAGATTGTATCCACGAGCATACAAATGCGACAGTAATAACAAAGCAGCGTTGTGGTGTCATTATTGACATGGACAGGTTGCTATTGCTTTGGCTGGAAGACCAGAATCAATGCTGTATCCCAGTGTGTTTTAGGTTGATTCAGAAGAAATCCAAAAGATTGTTTGAAACTTTGAAAAGTAAAACGCGGAAATGGTGTTAAAGTGAACTGCTTATTGCCAGTAAGAGCTGGTTTATGCGGTTTAGGGATAAAGCTAATTTGCATGACCTTTAGGTTCAAGGTGAAACTACTGGTGTGGATGATAAAGAGGCAATTGAGTTTCCTGATGCGTCTCATATTTTATTATATTAAAAAAAAGAAATTCTAAGGCAGTTACAAACAGTCCCCTTAAGTATTAATTTAGATATAAATCCAGACTTATAAGTTACAATGCCTTGCAAGAATGGAACTCCTTCGTAAACTGAGGAAAAGTAAAGTAATCCAAAACAATACTAATAAAAAGTGGAGAATTGAATTTGACATGTTATTCATATCTTTGAATTCCGCACTAACTGAGAATGAACCTGTCAACTGTCTTTGTATAAAAGTGTATAACTGATCAATGCGGTGGAAATGAGGAAAAGGACCAACACTGATTACATATCACACAAGCCTTGTGATTTATATTTAGGCTTCTCCATCTTGCATAAGAACATCAGAACAAACTCGTAGCAATCAGTCGGACCCAGGACTTAAACATTTAGTCCAAATTCAAATGCGTGATCAATCCTATTGCATTTATGTTTGACTTGTTGTCTATGACCAACCCAGACCCACCAGTATATGGCATTGGGTGTCATAAATTATAGCTTCACTCAAACAAAAAAACATTTAGTAATGTCAAATGATCAACAGTCATGCTTATAGAGCTTAAACCAGTTGAACCGGTTGTCTGTCTCAGTTGAAATTGTCACATGATCTGATATTATTATTGCTTGAGTTTATTTTCTGTCCTTGCTTACCAGGCTTACCCCACTGTATTCCTGCCTTGTTTTTGTTGCACTGCACCTTTTTGTGTTCCTGTTCGTGTTTTTTGAAACCTGCCACCCTTTTTCTCTTGCCTGCATTTCAGTCAGAGCTAAGACATGGTCCCTTTTACTATATGAAGCAGCCAGCACTCACCACAGACCCTGTTGATGTTGTACCGCAGGACGGGAGGAATGATTTCTACTGCTGGCTGTGCCACCGCGAGGGCCAGGTGCTCTGCTGTGAGCTCTGCCCCAGGGTGTACCACGCCAAGTGTCTCAAACTACCAGCTGAGCCTGAGGGCGACTGGTTCTGTCCCGAGTGTGAGGTATCTCAGTGAATACATGTGTCCGTGTCGGTGTACACAAACTAGATCAACTGACTGTTGGATTTAAAGTGGGGATGCAGCAATTCCAAAAAAGCATTTCTAATACAATGCGCTCTTGTAATGGGAAGAGGAGTTCTATATTCCAGTTCCATTAGCTGATTACAAGTATTGGATTGCTAAATCTCTCATTTAAATCCCAGAGAAAAAAATGTAATTGTCACAATTGGTGTATACATTTGTCTGTTACTTGGACAATAGATTTGTTTTGTTTAAAAACCAAGCTCCTCATTAAAACTATAAATTATTCAAAATCTCCAAAACTATCAATGATTTGTGGTCATTCCTTACCTGTTAACTGTGAATCATTCATTAAATGTTTGTTGTCGTTGCAGAAAATAACAGTTGCTGAATGCATTGAAACACAGAGCAAAGCAATGACAATGCTGAATATAGACCATCTCTCTTACTTGCTCAAATTTGCACTCCAAAAGATTAAACAGCCTGGGGTAAGTCATACTGTCAAAATGTTGTAACCCCAGTGAAATTAAATAACACATACGAACTCTGTCTGATGCATCCGTTTATTTTCTCCTTATTTATTCAAACTGAGCAGACGGAGCCTTTTCAGAAGCCTGTGTCCCTGGAACAGCACCCTGACTATGCTGAGTACATTTTTCACCCCATGGACTTGTCCACTTTAGAGAAGGTAGTTTTATTTTCCCAATGAAAAGTTTTCAGCATGTATGAAATAGAATTCAAACAGTACGTTTCCCCCGTTTTTACCAACAGAATATCAAAAAGAAAATGTATGGCTGCACTGAGGCTTTTCTGGCTGATATGAAGTGGATCTTACACAATTGCATAATCTACAATGGAGGTAGACCACTGACATGTCTTAAGAATTAGTCTTGTCTGTCAATTAAGATACAAAAATCAGTACCTGTTCTTATGAATTAATTCCAGGTAATCACAAATTAACAGCAACTGCAAAAGTCATTGTCAAGATATGTGAGCATGAGGTAAATATGCTTTAATTATGTATTCCTGATATACACAGGTCATTATTGCTTGTTTACTTGTAATGTTTGGCTTTTATTGTGCTTTCCTTTTTTTAGATGAACGAAATAGAAGTATGTCCTGAGTGCTACTTGTCGTCCTGCCAAAAAAGGGACAATTGGTTCTGTGAGCCATGTGTACGTTAATTGGATGATTTTAAGTACAACAATGATGTGCTTTTGTTATTTTTTTTTAGATTTTGTTTTTTATTGTCACCATATAGAGTCAACCTCACACACTGGTTTGGGCTAAACTTAAAGGCTTCCCCTTCTGGCCAGCAAAAGCACTTCGTGAAAAGGATGGGCAGGTAGACGCACGGTTCTTCGGACAACATGACAGGTGAGCTAAACAACTGAGATTAGTAGAGTGCTTGTATTTGGGCTGGAGCATTCATAATATTTGTGCTTCACTTTCTTTGCAGAGCTTGGGTTCCCATCAATAACTGCTACCTCATGTCCAAAGAGATCCCTTTCTCTGTGAAAAAGACCAAGAGCATTTTCAACAGTGCCATGCAAGAAATGGAGGTTTATGTGGAAAATGTTAGAAAGAAATTTGGAGTTTTCAACTATGCACCATTCCGGACTCCCTACACCCCTAACAACCAGCTACAAATGCTGCTCGATCCTGCCAACCCTAGTGCTGGCACTGTAAAAACGGAGAAACTTGATAAACTTCGCTTTAATTTTGATATAACTGCATCTCCAAAGATGGTTCTTGGCAAGAGTTCCACACCTAGTAGTATGTGTCGAAGGGTGTCTATGACAGACATGCCTCGTTCTCCGATGAGCACTAATTCTTCTGTGCACACGGGGTCTGATGGAGAGCAGGATATGGAAAAACCCAGTCGCAATTTGGCCTTTCACTATAGCACTGGAGAGGAATCTATGGACTATACTGGCAAGTCATATCCTCTTTGACTCCACAATTTATATTTTAAACAAATGCATAAACAGAATAGGAATGTGTAAACATACACTTGGTTGTAATTTTCAGCATCTCCTGTCTCAGGGAAGGTAGGTTCAGCAGGCAGCTTGACAGGCAGCCCAAAACCACTCAACCCCGGAGTGGTACCCAAGCAGGAGAAGCCTGCCTCCACAGGAGGCATTCTCAATCTCAACCTGGGTCAGCACTCTAATCTTGTACCATCATCACTGTTACAAATACACATACTTATGCCGGATGTTAACTTTTTTTTCGTTCAGATCGTGTAAAAGCTGAGATGGACTTGAAAGAGCTGAGTGAGACTGTACAGCAGCAACAGCAGCAACAAGTGGCATCAGCCAGCCTTCCCACCCCAAAGAGACCAATCAGGAGCCTTGACAAGACTATTGAAAGCTGCAAGGCTCAGCTTGGTAATTATAATTGATAGTGTGATGACTACATTATTTCATTAGTTTTTTTTTTTTTTTTTAATTGCGCAATTAACCCATGCGTATCATGTCTCTGCCATAATGCAGACAGATGTCACCGTAAAACATCTTGATCAAGTAATTTTGGGTGTAATATATTTGTTAAATTCTATCATGTGAAGTGCAATTAAGTCTGCTTCGTTGTGTGGCATTAATAGTCTATAAATCATGTTTACGTTACAACATTAAAATGCTATATTTTGCATCAATGTCTGTTTGTTAGAAACAGGAACAGCGCAATTTCCTAATAAGGATTGTTCCCTCTACCTCAAATTATACCAATCTATTGTCTCCTCTTTGTCAGTATCTATCACAGCAGCAGCGACGTGTTGCCACCTGTTGTATTTTTTTTTGTAAATCTCCACCTCACCCATAAGAACCTCAGTTTCTGTTTTGCAAAATGTGTTGGTCTTTTTTTCACTCATTGTGTGTGATTTCCATTTTCTTTCATGAGGTGCATAGTATTTGAGAGTGGGGATATGAGGCGGACCCCTTTTTAAAGGAAGATTGCAGGCAGGCGTGCGCACACTCCTTTTTACAAGTCAGAATATTGTGCGTACGCAAAGATTTGGTAGGAACTCCACACAGTGTTGTTTTTTTTTTATGAATGAGCCCTTTTAATGTTGTATGTACTGTTTGTACAGGCTGTTTATTTTAAGTGTTGTTTTTAGTGTGTACCATGTACATTTATTGGACTCCTTGTAGTGTTCCACCATGTGTTAATGCCTTTTATTTCCTTTCAGTTGACATTAAATAGATAATCAAAAAACGCTAGTTGGTAAGTCAGTGAATGATTTTGGAGACCCGTTTGATAATCAGTGTCAACATCTCCAAACTGTAAGGGAAGCTTTCAAGCAAAAAAAAAAAGTTCCTTAATGTTGCTTTTAATTTTTGAGCATGTTTTAAAAAAATATTTAACCTTTTTCCCTCATGCAGGAATAGATGAGATTTCCGAAGATGTGTATAAAGGTGTGGACCACAGTGACACAGAGGACTCTGATAAATCTGACTCGAGCGATAGCGAGTATATCAGCGATGAGGAACACAAGCCAAATAGCTCCAGCAAGGATGATAAGGTTAAAGTGGACCGAAAGAGGCCCAGAGCAAGTGCAGCAGAAGCAGAGACTAAGGAGGGAGTTGCAGTGATGGGGGATAAATCCACCCCAGAACACCATACTAAAGAAAAGCAGGACAGCAATGGAGCAGAAGAAGCCCTCAAAGAGAAGCCTAAAGTGACCGATTCTCAGTCCCTCACTGACAAGCCCAAGACTCCAGAGGAGAGTAGAACACCTGCTGCCACATCAGTGACCGAGCAAGACTCTGATTCTGAAAGAGAGCTGGTGATAGACCTTGGGGATGAAGGAGGTCGTGACTCGAAGAGATCCAGAAAAGACGTGGGAGCCCCTTCTACCAAAATCCCCAAGGAGTCCAGTGCAGCCAAATTGGAGGGTAAGATATTACTTTTGATTTTCCTGTGATTCTTATGTGACAATAAATAATGTTTGCTTCTTCCTAGGTAAGTTACCCAATTCAGCTGCAGCAGCTCCTCTTGCCGCTTCCACCTTAAAAGAGACCTTGCAACTTCCTTCAGCTGCTGTCAACAATTCCACCACAGCACCTGGACAGCCCAGTGCTGGTTCAGGTACCAGCAGCACTTCCAGCGCTCCCACCACCTCAGTTGCATCAACCTCGCCGGTACCTCCAGCGATCAAGAAACAGCGGCCTTTATTGCCCAAAGAAACCGCCCAGGCTGTGCAGCGAGCAGTTGTTTGGAATCCCACCAAATTGCAGAATTCCTCTCAGAAGTGTCATGTACAGAAGCAGCAACATGCAGAGCAGTCAACTGTGCAGTCACAAGCCCAGACGCAGGTGCAGACACAGGCTCAGCTTCAGACAAATACTTCAAGTACTCGCTACCAGACCAGACAAGCAGCCAAAGGTGTTTACACCAGAACCAGCATTCATGTTTATATGGTATTTAGACCTATACATCTAAATGTTATTTGTATTTAATCCCCTCCAGTACAACATAAAGACTCACCTCAAAGTACTTCAACTTCAAGTAGTGCTTCTTCTTTCATGTCAGACTTCCCAATCCCTACGGCTTCTGCAGATGTAGCTGCAGATATAGCCAAATACACAAACAAAGTAAGTATCAAAGAACTTTGTTTCTCTTGTGTCTTAATATGAAAGTCATTGACATGTTTTTTGGCAAACACTTTTAGATTATGGACACAATAAAAGGCACAATGACTGAAATCTACAATGACCTATCCAAAAGCACGTCAGGAAATACAATTGCAGAGGTAAAACTTACATTAATTACCTCTTAATATACCTTACATGAGTTGCTGTAAACCAATTTCTTTCTTTTCGAAGATTCGAAGGCTGAGAATAGAGATTGAGAAGCTTCAGTGGCTGCATCAACAAGAGTTGTCTGAGATGAAGCACAACCTCGGTATGTTTCCCACATCCAAGACTTGCTTGAAAAAAATACTTGCTTGAATTTTGGCCTTGGACCAAAATTTCATTCATTCATGAAAGAGTGAAATATAACATCCTTGTTTGGTCATGCTTACATAGAATTGACAATGGCAGAGATGAGGCAAAGTCTGGAGCAGGAGAGAGAAAGGCTAGTGGCAGAAGTGAAAAAGCAAATGGAGGTGGAAAAGCAGCAGGCTGTGGATGAGACCAAAAAGAAGCAGTGGTGTGCCAACTGTAGGAAGGAGGCCATCTTCTATTGTTGTTGGAACACCAGCTACTGTGATTACCCTTGCCAGCAAGCTCACTGGCCAGAACACATGAAGTCCTGCACACAGTCAGGTAAAAAGCTCATTGTGCTATCTCCTTTTCATGTATTGTTTTTCCTGATTAGTTAAGTTAATTTTGTTTATCCTGTGATGCTTCGTGTAAAGGGTTTGGCAAGTCATTTGAGTCATTTTGGAAGAACAACACACCTGTATAAAGTGAATGCTTCAGTATTACATATTTTTGTTTCCTGCGGCGGTGGATGAAGAAAACATCAGCTATACTCTATTAATTAGCCCTGATAAGGTCCATTCATTAAGTAATTAATATTGTCACAATTTTATTTCATACTTTAAAGAAATGTATTAAGCATTTCCTTCAAACATTTATTGTTATTTTATTTTTTTACTAATACCAATTTCATGCACAGCGTCCTTACTGGCATAGAAATACAAAGGCAGCTCCAACATTCGGTAGCTCTATCTTTTTGCCTCCCCACTTTTATTAGCAGGCATAAAGTACGAACAAGCATCACTGTATGCCGTATCCCACCACTCTTATCTCAAGAAGCTATCTCAAACCCGGTATTTATAAAATGTACAGTATAAGCATCTTAAGTGTAGCGACATATGTAAACTTTTATGGACTCAAACCAAAGCAGATATTGATGTCTCTTTTTGTTTTTCTAGCTACAGCTTCACAACAGGAACCAGAAGTAGAGCCCAGTGCAGACCCTTCAGTCAAATCATCAGGTCATTCCCCTGCCACACAAACTCATCCTGTAGCAGCGGCAGGAACACCATCGTTATCCTCATCCATATCAGACAAAAGCAGCTCTCCCACATATATTGACAAGAGCAAGGACAGTACTGGGGTTACTGTGACATAACTGTTACACTACATTGTGGCATGCATTGCAAGGCTGCTGTGGTCCTTGCTGTGCCACATTTCAAGCTTCACTGCCTGTGCTCTGTGACAATACACTTTATTATTTCCATCCTGAAAGGCTTAGTGGACATTACATTTTTGTTGTTTTGTGTGTTTTTGTGGATTCATCATGTGAATAGTGAATATTCTGACTTAAGAAAACAAAAGTGAGTTTGTATGTTTCCATGCAGTAGTATTGTCTAAACTAGATTGTATCGAACCATAGCATATTTGCTACACTAAGATGTTAATTGCTGCTCTCAAATACTAGGCTGTACTTTTAATGACTCTTTATACAACAAGAGAAAGGTTGAAACAGCAATGAACAATTGCTTCTCATGTATCATGGTGCCGTCAGAAGTATTCTGGATTTTCACTTTCTTTTTTCACTCATCCTTTTCATGTCAGTGGTGGTTTACACCAGTTTGTCTGTCATCCCACATTATATAGGCCTAAGCGAAAAGGTATGTGATTTATTAAAAAGATCTAAATCATTAAACTGTACAAAGTTTTTGTAATATGGTACATGAACAATATTTATTGTTATGTTTTTATAATGTTTTGAGAAAATCACATGTCACAATGTGTTTAAAAAACTTTTGACAATAAATTACTCCTGAATGTCAGTATTGGGCATAGTCTGTTTTACTGTTTCCAAAGGTGATGTTAATTCTGGTCCGACTGAAATTGTGTAGACTGGCTGTTTTTTATTACAAGCATGTCTGATTTTAGCTTGTTTCGTTCTTGTTTACATGTTGGTAATACGGTAAATTGACTTGTGAAGAAAATAAAAATCTGGATATTTCGTTGATTGGTTTTACTTGGTTTTAAAGGATTTATGTAGTACCCATTAATCGGCTCGCACTCGTATGACGTCACTACCCGCCTTTCAAAGTAAACAGGAAGCACGCTCCGGGAAGTCACTGCTCGATGCTCTCGCGATATTGTGAACGTCAGCACGGTAGAGAAAATGGATGCTTGTGCAAACAAGCTAAGGGGACAAGTCCAATCTGAAACGGATGATATTTGACTTTTGCCGAAGGTATGCGTTCCAGCTTTGTCGTGGCATCAATCTGAAACGTCCCCCAGCAGTTTAAAGTAGCAATGTTGAATACAACGGGTATCGTAGCGTATTTACGTGGGGTTGAGGCCAGCTAGCTTTTAGCCAAACGAGCTTCACGCAATGTCGGTTGAGCTACAGCGGTATAATCGGATCTTTTTGTGCGATTACCGAGTGGGCACGAAAGCTTCTCTTCAAAGTACTCTGAATTTTTAATGTGACAGTGAGCACTATCGTTAGTTTTGACCGTTTTTGTCTTAAAATAATGCCTTTGAAACAGTGTTTGGACGCTTCTGGGTTGACTACAGTTAACGAAGATTTTTCGTGGGTACACGATTTATGTGTTGTCACATCCAAAAGTAAAAGTAGCATGTCGGTGAAACCCCATCAACGAAATGCGAATGACGCTGAATTTAGCTCTAAAGGTGTTACGTCTAACGCAGCGGTTTCCAACCTTTTTCATACTTCAACAAAATGAAAGTGGCAGAGAGCTACCCATTTTTGTAAGGTTACGTTTGATAGCGTATTTCAATCCAAACAAACAGAATAACCCATTTTCAATTGACAATATATATCCAACTCACATTTTGATTAAAAACATCAACTAAAACAATTGCGTTCTGCAGATGTCTCCCAACACTATTAAAACTACTTTGACAAATTAATCGAATAAATGAGCTGTGTGTGTTTAATTTCTACGACAGGCACCATTTACAGTACTACCCAGAAAATTAGTATATCCTGAAAAGGTTGTTGTATTTCTGCAATCGAATAGTATGCAAATCAATATATTTCAAGTTTTTTTGCTTTGGATTTTGCTGATCAGGTCTTGCAGCTTAAAAAGTACTTGTGGGTTTGTGGCTTTTATAAGCTGAAAATCTTAATCAGCAAAGTTACAACACGGAGCTGAGATATTTAGATATGTCAATTTGTGTGAAATGGCTCAATAAAATGTGTTGGTTTCATCTTTTATGTTACAACTTTTATTTGATATTCTAATCTTTCGGGGAGTACTGTAAATTGTACTTTATTTACAAAGTACATCTCCACTCAAACAGTGTGGTCATTGCCTTTATTTTATTCCGTGGCAATTTGTCATTAAATAGTTTGAACATTGAAATATAATAACAATTGATAAAAGAATAATTGAAAAGTAATAAAGTATGGTTTGAATAGTTGTAAAAATGCTTAGAGCTGAAGCAAATACCATTTGACCCTTAGGTGAGCTGCTAGCTGCTTGTGAGCTAAAGGTTGGAGACCCCTGGTCTGAAGTACTTGTCAGTATTGAACTACTGAAACATTATTGGCATTGTAATATACTCTTAAACATACATCGGTTGACATCTACCACATATTCTTTTACACACTGAGGGAAAGATTAAATATCAAACATTAAACAGACTGCTGAAGAGTACGTTAAATTATTACATCAAGATATGTAAAAGGTGTCTTGTTTTTCTAAATTGCCATTCCGTTCCAACAGACGACTGACTTTATATCACATACATGTACCGTTTCACTCAAAAGTAACTCACCCCCATTTTCAATAACATTTATTTTCAAAATTTACACGCTTTCCGTATATACTGACCGTTTTTGACCTATAGTACGCAGTATATGTTGATGTACTTTTTTGTTTTGTTGAATCATTACATGCAAATGCAAGTTCATTAACTAACTGCAAATATAATTAAAATTGACGGTTGAATATTTTTAATGCAACTTTGTATGTATTAAGTCTGCGTCCTAATAAGTAATATATTTTATTTTGGGCAGCCTTCATTAATCACTGCTGATGTTAGTGTGGCACCAATGGAGAATAACAGCCTCATGAATGCCAGCTCAGGTAAAATACATGCCATTAATCTCTGCACCAACAATTCCAAATGAGGATGACAAATAAAAAATTTGTTGATGTGATGATTTATATTTGTAGAGAGGCAACACAACCAGTCAGAATCTTCAGGCGATAAACCGGGATTGTCCCAGATTAGAAAGTCATGGGGTTTCAGAAGATCAACTCTAGCTCAACGAGAGTTCATGGAGGAAGTTGGAGATGTAACCCATAGTCCTCAACCTGTGCGAAAAGCCAGAAGCCGGCGTTCTACTCACATACCACCAGGCTTGAAAGACAACACAGCCACCCAAGCTCCTCAAACATCTCTGACAGTTATGGATGACCTGGAGTGGTCTGCCCCATCTTCACCAGGGTCAGAGGAAACGAAACCAGCTTTATCCACTGTGGGAGGGTGCCTTGACCCAAACATGTGGCAGGACATTGGGTCTGCCTTTGACACTGCTTTCTCTCTTCTTGGCGGGGCTGAGGGTTTATCAATGGACATGTCTGATGATTTGGCAATTCCAGATATTTTGGGAGTTTCTGATACCACAGAGCATGCTCCTTTACAAGTTTCAGATGACACAGAGATGTCTGAACTCAGTGGACATCCTGATGATGTTGGACTTCTGCAGCCTGTGCCTTTAGAGAAGGTTGCAAGTGGAGATATAGTTTTGATCTCAAGCCAAGACGAGGATAGCGATGAAATGACTTCGATACAAATCTCGGAACAATTGCGGTCTAAATCCAAGCAGGGACCCAGTGCAGGGAGAGGCGGAAGAGGAAGGGCCAGGGGTAGAGGAAGAGGACGAGGAAAGGGTAAAGGCAAAGGAAGGAGCAGAGGGAGGGCTAAGGTAGTCGAGGCTAAGTCAGTAGTGGCGTGTGATGAGGACAATGATGATGTGATACTTGTTAATCCGCCAGAAGGGCAGCTGCAGCACTTACACAGGAAGCATAAAGAAAATGATTTGCACACACCTACTGAAATAGAGACATTTCCTGCACACTCTATTATCACTCCGAGTCCTGCTCAGCAAACAAGCTCAGACTTTATTATTATAGACAGAGATGTGGAGCAGAATAAAGACACAATTCTGGGCCAGTATGATGATGCACCAGAGGAGAGGAGGGGGCAAGACAACAAAGATAAGAATGTTATGGAACATTCATGCATATTGACTTCCAAGACTTATGATCCCAGTGCTCAATACTGCATCTGTCGGCAAAAACACAATGAAAGGTACTGGTTACATTAGAATAAAATATATTTTGGAAGCAGCTCTGGGTTAAGATTATTAAACTTCCCTATTCTTGCATCTGTGTCTCTACTCTTAGGTTTATGATCTCCTGCGACTGTTGTCGAGAGTGTTTCCATGGAGACTGTGTGGGTGTCAGTGAAACAGAAGCCGGTACACAGTATGTCTGCCCACCCTGCACTACAAAGAAGTTGAGCCAACCCCAGCCTGAGCCAGAAACTTTTTCTGCGACCTTGTCACTGTGTCCATCTGGAGACAAACCAGAGGGACAAGAGGAGGACTCCCCCCTGAAGGTAAGAACCCCAAAAAGCATTTATATTTCATGTTCTCTCTGATTGGTTATGGGAAATATTATAGCCATAGGGCCAACATTTCATTAATCAGAAAAATATGTTTTTCTGGTTATGGGAAATATTATAGCCATAGGACCCACATTTCATTAATCAGAAAAATATGTTTTTCTGTTATACACCATTGCAGTATTTTTTTTATAATGAAACACTCTGTACTTGCTGTTGTAATATTTTTGTATTTGAAAATTTCTGATTGAGGTCTGGTCATAAGATAAAAATGTGGTTTCAGAAGTTGGAGGGGAATGATAAAGTGGAGGCCTCTGCAATAAGTTCTGAGCCTGAGCCTGGACCTGGCCCTGAAGTGGATATGGAGGCAGATAGTTCACTTTCGCTATGTATCGGACCAGGATGCTCTAGACCAGCTTTACAGGACTCCGTTTATTGTGGTGCTGACTGCATTATTCAGCATGCTACTTTCACTATGAAGTCCCTCTCTGACACAAAGGTACCCAAAACTACAGGTCGAGTGCAGAGAGAAGATACACCTACAACACCTGCTACAAAGGTAATCAAATTTACTCCATTTAAACAAAGTGATTTAGAATTGTTAATATTTGACAAGTGCAAATATCTTCCTCTCAGGGTCAGTGTAGTAGGGTGTCTGCAAGGTTAGCTGCAAAAACTGAGGAAAATGCCAAAAAGGAGGAGCTGTTGGAAGGTGATGGAACACAGACAGAGGCTACATCTACCAAAGCCTGTGACCCTACTCTCAAAGAAGTTCAGGCCACTTCGCTGCCATCACCTAAGTTTTACACGGCGTGTATGTACCATTCACTACTCATACTCTTCCTAATCAGAAAGGAATGTTAACACAAGTGCCACCTTTGGCAGTAGACCTCCTACGTTTTTGCACAAGTAACACAATCATGCACAACAATGATACATACAAAATTCTGTCGGATCACTAATAAGTAACAGGGGTCAGCAGTGGGTAAGTATATTATTTTGTTCTTTTGTCAAATTTTAAGACACATCTTGTGCTGAACCGTAGTCTTTACATAATGGGATACCAGCATAAGAATGAACACATTTAGTCTCACATAAACGGAAAACAAAGCACTGCATAGCAGTACTTCTTGAGATGGTATCGGATAGGCAGCTGCTTTAAATTTATTTGCAATATACATCATCAACACTGATCAAGTGATGATTTTCAGCCCCCAAAAGGTCTCCCGCAGCCTTAAGGGGTTTTCGCGGAAGAAACACACACACTGCAAAAGTGTACTTTCTTTTTTTTTAAAAAAAGGTGGTTGACTGAAGGGACTGGTGCAGTCAACTCCAATCACATTTGAAGACTTCACCTTCTGGTGAGGTTCGTCTCATCTAAGAATGTAGGGTGCAAGTGTTTATCATGGTCAGCCCAGGCTGAGGAAAACCGGGCTTGAATCCATGGTAAAATTCACAAACTTCGTCATTCAGCCACCATATTTTGTTGCCTGAGACAAATCTCTTTTCATACACCTATTCTACTTTTTTTTTTAAAGTCCCAAAGGGAAATTTACTTTACACTCTGTTGTGTATTATTTTTACATGCTGTACATAAACACACAGATCTGACGCTCACGCCTGTGAAAATGGATTCAATGGGCATGAAAGCAAATGGGGGTTTGTGCTGCGCTAAAGAGTACGGGAAGCAGACGGGTGTCTGTTTATCACCCACTCCCAGTTTACATACATACATACATACATACATACATACATACATATGTACAAATACATGTATATTTAAATACATGTAATTAAACCCTTTGGGCTGCAATGAGCCTTTCAGACTGAACAGACACAAATTACTCTTAACAGAGCTTATATGATTAACTTAAGTATTATTCATTGCAATTTCAAAAATATAAAGGATATTTTTCATATTTCCCTCTGATTTGACATCAGACAAGATCCTGGAGGTTACCTCAGGTTACCTTTCAGAGGTTCTGAATTACAGTGTTTTCTGTAATACCCCGACCCCTGGGGACAGAAATGTTGTCACCCCTCTCCCACACAATTTGAAATACGATTGAGAAACTGATAACTATTAATTTATCTGTACTGTACAGACTGAACTCAAAGATGGGAAAAAAGAAAATGGTCTGCACTAACATTGAAAGTACTCCCTGCCTCTGACGCCCCACTGACAGTTCACCCCCCACCCCCTCACTATTTGAGACGTACTGCATTAGGCAAAGGATACAGATGTTCAGGCTTTACTCTTGTGTACAAAGAAACATGAGTATTTCATGCATGAATGCTCCAAGGTACACAACTGAGCCGTCTTTTTTAGTGTACAGGAAAAGAGAAAAGCAAAAAAAAACACGGGGACAATTGTGGAAAAAGTAGACAAACTCTTGTTAACAACTGTTGCACATATCTTGCACAACAGCAGAGAATTTTGTGTTATTGGGAGAGCAGACTTTTCTAACTTCATATTCATACTGATCATCTTGTCTACCTTGATTATGGTGATGTGTTCACATCGTTGATAATTCACATGATGCTTCTGTGAGGAAATAGTGGGTTTTGTTAACATATGGCATCTGAAAAGGCATCTTATAACATACCTTCAAGTCAAAACACCTTGCATCACAGTGACTTACAGCAATCCTTGCCCCACCATTCTGCTTTGACTTTGGTCAGAACCTTGGAAATTCTTAATGCTGTATCATCACAAACTACTGTACGTACATACGCTTGGACGAGTTGTTGAAGACACAGCAGTGTTAGAATTGATAGGACGCTTATCAAAATGTTTAGAAATAGAGGATGAATTGGCCGTCCACGTGACAATGAATGAGACTGTTTGTTTACGTTACCTCTGATAACTTGAATTGTCATATGAGTGACTACCATTTGTACATACAGCCTCCCCATTAGCCTTTTCGAGGTCATTCTTCCTGCAAAAGAAGAGGTTATTGCATTCAGATCACCACACTACAAACAAAATCCTAAGGGATGATGATTCAAAGGGCCCATGACTGACGGGGGCCTTAGAGAATACTAAAACATAATTTATTATTATTTTTTTTTTTGTGGGACCCAAAGTGATATTTTTGGCACGGGGCTCCACATCTCTGCATTGAACATTCAGCAACATACTAGAACTCTTGGACATAATGAGTTGAAAAGCTGTTCATTGTTAAGTATATCCATGCTATTTTTTGTGCCAAGAAATACTTTGCATTTTCTTCACACATGAAGATATATACTACACCTATTCTTGACCGGTCAGTGTGACTGGTGGATTTACAGCCTCTTCAGGCCATATTACATACATAAATACACAATACACCCACCCCAAACCTCACACACCTGAACGGCAATGCACTTTTTGCAAGTGTAACAAAATTGACTACAAGAGGAAATTCCAACACTGGACAGTGTAGGATGGAGAGCTACCAACTGTGTCAGGATGTATGAAGTCACATCTTGAACAAGCTACTAGAACATTCACTACATCAATGAATAACAGATGATGCTATACCTCACACACCTCACAGTTATCACTACAGAGGTTTCTTTTTTTAACAATTTTTTTTACTGTGTTTTCATCCGTCCACAATGGAAACAGCACAATGGTTGGAAAAAAATCGCTGTTAACCTCCATAAGAAAGAGGGTAGATGAAGCTGCCCAGTTGTTCTGATTTCACTGCATACAACACGAACTTGATATTTGTTTTTCTGTCCATTTAACCTCAAAAGCATTGCAGTGCCAATCAAAACTTTCATACTTAGATCTTTTGGTGGTACACATTCTTGGAGCCCCAGCAAAGAAGTACAAGTGCCACAGAACAGTTGGCTGAAGGTTTTTTTTTGGTCAGTTCCTTTTTACCACTTAAAAGTTTTCAATTCAAAAGGACAAACATTTGGGACATTCAGGTACGGAAAATCACATAATGCATTTTAATCTCAGATCTCCTGATTGAGCTGTTGGCACACGGTTGTCACAGGGGGCATCTCTTGTTGTGGCTGTAACAAGTTCATACTTGTGTCAAGGTCAAGAGCCAACGCAAGCTTAGACTGTTGACTGCAGGCCAATACTATGTGGGCCTGGTTGGGATCTGTGGCTAAAAGTAGCCCAGTGGTGTCACTGCACATTCTCTCTTGCTGCATATTTTCATCTCTGCCTGATGGAGAACTCTACAAGCTAAACAGTACTTGAGCTTGAGACCTGGCTGTGAAGTTAGGAGCCTTTTGAACATATTCCATGTGAGTGCTGGGTTTCTTGGTTCTTGGCAATGATTCACTACATACACATTTCCTGACAAATGCACCACTTGGGGAAGATGGCAAGATTTGTGGCACTAAACATTCTCTCACCATTGGTTCTTTAAAGCAAGGATTCTCAAAGTAGGGTCTGAGGATCTGCACATTTCATGATATAAACATTCTCTCACTGTTGTTTTTTTAAAGAAGGGATTCTCAAAGAGGATAATATATCTTTAAATATTAAATTAAATTAACATAACTAACAAACAGTGCAATTGTGACTAGGAACCACTTGGCCTATAAAACAAAAACATTCTGAAGACCAGGTGTAGGCACATCAAATTAACCGCACACGAGATCCTCCATCCACCAGTACAAATTAACTTGAGGTTGTGCACCAAATAAATATGCACATTAACATTCAAAAACTTCATCAAACTATTCATCCTCAAAGTATCAGCATTTGGGACCAAATATGAGGTGACGGAAAAATGGGACAAATACAGTCTATCTGTGCAGCATCTGAGAATGTTAGCACACGCACACAGCTATGGTGCGTTCAAAGGCCATCGAACAAAGTGAGAAGGGTCACTGCTCTCTGAAACACCATGGACAAAGAGGATTTTTAACTTTATATATTAAAAAAAAAAAACAATGGCCCTTACTTCCAAAATGTATATACATTTACATAACATGTGATGTATTTATTTACAGTTTTTTTTAAGTGTCTTTTTGTTTTTTTAATCTGGGGTGGGGTCGAACCGGTGGTTTCGGACGCCTACAGTACAAGTTTTGTTATGCTGTGCTCTAAATTATCTTGCAGAGCTTGATGTGCACCTCAGAAAATTAATAGTGCCGATGCAGAGCAAATTGGTGGGATTCTTTTAGTACATTGTTTCCATAAATTGGCCAAAACAAGTTTTCTGCCTCAACTTGTTGGGATTGCACAGCCCATCTTTGTTAATTCTTCTTTGGTTTTGATGTTGCATGTACAAGAAAATGACTGCTCTTTCAAAATAATAGTTCCAGCTCCAACCATGATCTGGATGTTGCTTTAAAAGTCGCCATTGTTTTACTAGTACTACAGAAGAAGCTGAACAGCTTGTCAGTGAGAGTTGTGTTTGCTCATTTTCAGAAAAACACTGCCCCTAGTGTTTTGGCAGAGAATTACAAGTCACACGGTCTTTTCTGAAGAGCATAACAGGATAAAGATGGGGTCAAGAGCGCTTGCATAGTGACTACGCTGTAGTGCGGAAGTTTACACTATAGAAGTCTTAAGTATGCAACTTTTGCTGCTGATGCAAACAGCACAGTGGACAAAAATTGAAGTCCATCCACTTCAACAAGGGATGCAAAGTCCAAACCGACTAAGCTTGGAAAATATGACAGCATTTATATTGAGTTTGGTTTTATTGAGAATGACGGAAGGCCATTATGTCACGTGTCTTCAAGTGCTTGCAGGTGAATCCATGAAGCCAAGGAATCTTTAGCATAGGTAAAATGTTCCTTTATGTTCATTAATCAATTACGTGTGCTTCAAACTAGTTTAAACTTTTGACTTTTCCAGTCTTGTTACCAGTCATTTTCTGTAAGTTTTAAGATTTGTTTCTTGAAACTTAGAATTTGTTTTAAGTTTATTTCTATGAAACACATCTAAATTATTTAGGTTGATATATCAATCATTCTTATGGCCTCTAGTTCAACTGACAGTTATTCTTTTAATTAGCATGAGTTTTATAATGATTTCCTTGGAAGTAGTCTCCCCTGCAAGGAGTCCATGGTCCCAAAATGTCTGAGAAGCCTTGCTTTAATGGCAAACTGCACTTAAAAAAAAAAAAAAAAATCTGTCATCCACAATCAAAAAAAAAAAAAAAAAAATCTGTCATCCACAATCCTAATGAAAGACAGTCACACTGGTCTTTCTCTTTTCTGTGCATTCTAAATATAAAAAAACAGACAAAAAGAGCTAAGAATGCACATAGTGGTATTCACTTATTCCGCTTCCGAAACACCGCCAACAAGTCGCCATTTACATAATGTAACCTGCATATTAACCAAGCTACAGCAACACTTTTAACGTTGTTACGTTCAAGTTCAAGAACTACGTTACTAGTTTAGTGCCACACCACACATTCACTCACAGCACGTCAGTGTAACGCTCAGAGTGCCACAACTGAAAGCTAATGCAACATTTTGAAGCTTCTACTATGTTTTCATTTTTGAGTTTGGATCAGTTAATAAAGGTGTAGGCATTTGTTTAAATGTTTCTATGTGAAATCATTGCACCTGGTTTGAGAATGCTCAAAATGACCAAAGTACGGTAAAATATATATTAAATGTTATCATGTACCCGCTACTGCATTGTCACAGCATGTATATAAAACCATAAAACATTTTTGGAGGTGTTTTAATAGCAGGCTTAGTAGGCGGCATAGGTGTGTCTCACTATTTGCATTAATGAGCTGTCTCATCGTGTGTTTTATAGCTTTAGAATGTACAGAAAAGAAAAATACACGCGGTCATGTTTCACATAGGGATTGTGGATGATGGGCAAAAATGACGATACAAAATTCAATTTTCCCTTATGGTGTCTTATGTCTTGTCTTATATGGCCGAAGATATTAAGTTTAATATTAGCGCACAACTCATGAACTGTGATACTTATAGGCATTAATGCAAACATATTCAGTTGTGCATTTTGTCTATTTTTTTTTTTTTTACAGAGATAATGATAGAATTGTTGAATAGATTTGTGTAATACTATTTCAGAAGTACATCTCATTTTTTTACATTGATTCTAATAATATAACTTCTGTGTGCCTACAGCATAGTAATACAGTTGCACAGATTGGTTTAATCTTATATTGTTTATTGTTTGCACTAACAACACAATTACACAAGGGCTGTGATAGGGACATAACAACCCCAACACTGACAGACATCCATCCATTTTCTATGCCGCATGTCCTCTTCAGGGTTGCGGGGGTATGCTGGAGCCTATACCAGCTGACTTCGGGTGAGAGGCCAGGTACACCCTGGACTGGTTGCCAGCCAATCACAGAATTAACTAACATTAGATACATTTTCCTCAAATGAAGATTTAATTTTCACTAAGACCTTGAAATTGGCTTAGGTAGGCACTCAGCATTTCGACCGCAAAGTCAGTTGTCGCTCAAGTATGTTATTTGCATTTTTGACATTTAACAGATTTTGGCAGGTTTTCCTTGGTATTGGCATAGTGGTGCAAGGGTTTGGCATATTGCTGGACCATTATGTACAGTTTTAATCAGTGTATTTTGCAACATTTCTTTCCACCTCATTAGTGATAAGAATATAGTTCCATTTTGTTGTGTTGCCCATTGTTTATGTGAGTAACCTAATAATGTAACATGACTACCCTCTAGTGGCCAAAATAATAACATGCATCCTTCCAGAGGATACAGCTGACATTGGCTTTTCTCACTGTTTGAGTCGCTACAATAGACACGCACACACAAGTACTTGCTTGTTTTCAGTCAACCAGCGCTTGTCTAAAGTAGAACTATGAAAACAAAAAATATGATATTTCCTGTAATTATAGTACAGGATATGCTGCATTGTGCTAGTATGGTGTTACATTTTTTATATAACTGCCAGCAATCGCCAGCTGGATTCACATTTTGCTTCTGTTATAGCACACGATCATCATTAGTTAAAAGAATCATCAATGTATAAAAAATCAAAGCTTTAAAATGTTTTAATTACCAGACCTCAGTTACCAAATTCATTTCATTTTGTAATCATCGAGAATATCAGAAATATTGTGCCACAAGTAACTGTAAATAGGCTCTAAATATCTAAAATAGATTTATCTGTGATAAAACTTGTAATTAGGGCCTTTTAATTTTTGGACTTTTTAGTTAACATTCTTGACTGTTTAATTTTCCTTTTTTTGATTGATTGGTAGGCCTATTCCTCAAGCAGTGACATGTCTTGCATGTCTCCTTCAACATGTCTTTGCTTTCTCATTGGTGGCTAAATCAAGTATCTATTTTTTCATATCATATATCATATCAAATCTCCCTGGTCTGGTAACGGGCGATACAATAATAGAAGCAGTCAGTCAGTCTTATTAGCTTAGTCTCATTGTGTCTTTTCTGCTATCATAGTTTGATGAAAAATTAAACTCCTGCAACATTCCTTGCAACTTTCTATCATCAATAGTAATCTGCCATTGAAAATGCTCTTCTTTTGGGAGACGATCCTGTGCATGAGGTGTTGCAAGTTGTCAGTGATGGAAAGGAGCTTCCTCAGTGTCCTTTGCGCTGCCACAAATGTTGGGCTGTCCAGCTCGGTGCCAGTGACAGAGCCTGCCTTCCTCACTAGTTTGTCCAGGGATGTGGCATCCTTCTTCTTCAGGCTGTTCCCCTAGTACACTACTGCATACTGGAGAGCACTAGCTACCACTGTCTGGTAGAAAATCTGAACTGATAAAAAAAAGGATCTTCAGTTGTTGATCAAAAGCACATTAGACTGGCTATTTTGGTCTTGTTTTTCCTGGGAAACTATCATATATTTCCTTTTTTCCTCCCAGCCTCGTCCCATTTTATTTATAGCTTTCAGTATTTTAACTTTATTATTATTTTTGTTCAATACTCAGAGCAGCACAGCTTTCAGTCAGCACGGCAGCATTCGTAGCCAGTCAAGTGAGGTCTTCAAAATAAAATCACGGCAGTAACAACTTAAAAACAACATAGTTGCGCCACAGTACGGAAGGTATTGAAACAAACAGCGATTTTTTGGGGGTCCTTTTGCCATTGGTGAAATAATACATACATACATTGTGAGATAAACTCTAAAATACTAATACAGCTAATACCATTCCCCAATAGTTTGCAGGCCTTGTTGAGATTGTTGTGACCTGAAATATCTAATTGTGAGCTTTTCCCAAAAACTTTCAGTATTTGTGGGTGAGAAAGTGACAGACCCAGTTAATAAATAACAATGCATATTATACTCAGTGTAAATAAAATAGGCAAAGTTATTGAATAAGTAATTCATGAACAACTATCAAAGAACAAACATGCAGAGAAATGGCCCTGCAAGTGACTTACTAACATGGCACACATGATTGCCATGGCTACAAAAAAATGAGCAAAATAGGCTTTATTTAGCCACAGTAATGTGTACCTGTATTCCAGAAGGATTAGGACTAAATCAAAGGTTATCTTGTCACATGGGGAAAAAAAGTTAAATTGTTCAGTAAAAAGTTTTGAAGTGCACACAACCTCACAGCAGTGGAAGCATTATTTATGTTGACAATGACACACAATGCGAAATCAAATACTCTTAAGGCAGGGGTCTTTAGTTAAACTTAAGCAAAGTAACCTTGGTTCATTCATTTGTTCAAGAAGGTCTTGTTCTATCTGTAACCTGCTGCTATCGAAATCAATTATTCCCATAATTAATGTAAATCCAGTTGATTTTTTACAGAAAGCTAAAAATATGAATACAAAACATGTTTTTAGTTTTACAATTATAGTTTGACATGCAGAAAACATACTGAAATTCTTATAAATACATATATAGTGAGGAAAATAAGTATTTGAACATCCTGCTATTTTGCAAGTTCTCCCAATTAGAAATCATGTAGGGATCTGAAATTTTCAGCGTAGGTGAAAGCCTACTGTGAGAGACATGATCTAAAAAGAAAAATACAGAAATCACAATGTATGATTTTTGAACCACAGTGAGGTGGTTCTTTGTAAGTTTGCCCACTAACAAATAAATGATCAGTCTATAATTTAAATGGTAGGTTTATTTGAACACTGAGAGACAACAATGACAAAAAAAGTCAGAAAAATGCGTTTCAGAAAGAGTTATAAATTAATTTGCATTTCCATGAAGAAAATAAGTATTTGATCGCCGATCCGTCAGCAAGATCTCTAGCTCCCAGGTGGATCTTATACAGGTAACGAGCTGACATCGGCAGCCCTCTTGGCTCGTTACCTGTATAAAAGAGACCTGTCCACAGAAGCAATCAATCAATCAATCCAGATGCAATACTCTGCTCCATGGCCAAGACCAAAGAGATTTCCAAGGGTGTCAGGGACAAGATTGTGGACCTACACAAGGCTGGAATGGGTTACAAGACCATCGCCAAGCAGCTGGGTGAGAAGGTGACAACAGTTGGTGCAATTATTCGCAACAAAAGATTGGCTCAAGAAGAAGCATATTAAGGTCACAGAGTGGCCTAGTCAGTCTTCAGACCTTAATCCCATAGAAAATCTGTGGAGGGAGCTGAAGGTTCGAGTTTCCAAACATCAGCAACGAAACATTAATGACTTGGAGAGGATCTGCAAAGAGGAGTGGGCCAAAATCCCTGAGATGTGTGCAAACCTTGTGGCCAACTACAAGAAACGGCTGACCTCTGTGATTGCCAACAAAGATTTTGAAGCACGTTTTTCAAAGGGATCGAATATTTATTTCTTTCATGGTAATGCAAATTAATTTTTAACTCTTTTTGAAACGCATTTTTCTGGATTTTTTTGTCATTGTTGTCTCTCAGTGTTCAAATAAGCCTACCATTGAAATTATAGACTGATCATTTCTTTGTTAGTGGGCAAACTTACAAAATCAGCTGGGGTTCAAATAGTTTTTTCCCTCACTGTATTTATTTGTATGATACAGCGGCAAATAAGTATTTGAACACCTGTTTATCAGCTACAATTCTGACCCTCAAAAACCTGTTAGTCCACCCTTAAAAAAATCCACCTCCACTCCATTTATTATCTTAAATTCGATGAACCTGTTTGAGATTGTTAGCTGCATAAAGACACTTGTCCACCCCATACAATCAGTAAGACTCCAACTACTACCATGGCCGAGACCAAGGAGCTGTCCAAAGACATCAGAGACAAAATTGCTCACCTCCACAATGATGGAAAGGGCTACGAGGAAATTGCCAAGCAGCATGGTGAAAAAAGGTCCACTGTTGGAGCAGGCATTAGAAAATGAAAGAAGCTAAACATGACTATCAGTCTCCCTCGAACTGGGGCTCCACGCAAGGTTTCACCTCGTGGGGTTAATGATCTTAAGAAAGGTGAAGATTCAGTCCAGAACTACACGGGAGGAGCTGGTCAATTACCTGAAAAGAGCTGGGACCACCGTTACCAAGGTTACTGTTGGTGATACACTAGGATGCCATGGTTTGAAATCATTCATGGCACGAAAGGTTCCCCTGCTTAAACCAGCACATGCCCAAGTTCGTCTTAAGTTTGCCAATGACCATTTGGATGATCCAGAGGAGTCATGGGAGAAAGTCATGTGGTCAGATGAGACCAAAATAGAACTCTTTTGTCATAATTCCACTAAGCGTGTTTGGAGGAAGAAGAATGATAAGTACCTTCCCAAGAACACCATCCCTACTGTGGGATGGGGGAGAGGTAGCATCATGGTTTGGGGGTGTTTCTCTGCACATGGGACAGGTCGACTGCACTGTATTAAGGAGAGGATGACCGGGCCATGTATTGCGAGATTTTGGGGAACTCCTTCTCTCAGTAGAAGCACTGAAGATGGATCGAGGCTGGGTCTTCCAACATGACAATGACCCGAAGCACACAGCCAGGATAACAAAGGAGTGGCTTCGTAAGATGCGTATCAAGGTTCTGGCTGGCCTAGCCAGTCTCCAGACCTAAATCCAATTGAAAACTTTCGGAGGGAGCTCAAACTCAAACAAATAGTTTAAACATCAAACATTGTGATATCTGGATTTTTCTTTTAGGATCACGTCTCTCACAGTGGACAAGCACCTACGCTGAAAATTTCAGACCCCTCCATGGTTTCTAAGTGGGAGAACTTGCAAAATAGCAGGGTGTTCAAATACTTATTTTCCTCACTGTACATTTTGAAATAATGAGATAAATAAACATTTATTGTTACTTTTACTTTATTTTACCTTGAAGACGAAATTCTTCACACGCTGTACCCACAGACACAATGTGGCAGCAAGATCAAACGCCACGACCTTCCTGTTTCTTGAATAAATAATATTTTTCAGCTTAATACTGTAACCCATGATGGAGCCAAAAAAGGTTGCAAGTAATGGCATTTTGAAAAAGAAGGTGAGACACTATTGAAATCAAGAAGTGACTCATGACAAAACAGGAAGATGTTGTCCATTGTGTGTCTTGCCACATTGTGTGTTCAGGAAAATTAGTCTTTAATGCAGGGATGGACAAACTGGCAAACTACGGCCTGGGGACCACATCCGACCCGCTGAATGTGGCCTGCCAGATACTTCCAAAATGTTAGATAAACTTTTAACATACAAGCTGGCAACATGACTTGCAATTAGTCAAGAGTCAATCTGTGACAACCTTTTGATGATTTAAGTATCTTTTCACATGCAGCGATCCAGACAACTACCTCCACCCAGGGTGCCAAATAAGTCAACCCATATTTGACACACAAACAACAACCTACCCAATGCACTGTCTGGGAAGTAACCTAAATAGTCAATGGTTTATCTTCCATAGTTAATATTGTATATCACACATCCTTTATTCTGGTATATCCCGGGTGTCTTATTCAGTTTAAAAAAAAAAAAAAAAGTAAAATTAAATTTTGTTACTTGTTGGGGTCTAATGTTTAAAGTGCTCCTGACAAAAGGGACGGATAAACATTGTATGATACTTGTATTGATAAAATAAGACAAATAATTCCAGCTGGACTGTAAGAATTATAAGAATAAATTGTGTACGTGTGTCAAATGTATAGTCTGGCCCCCGGCCAATTTTGTTAAGTCAGTGTGGCCCGCCAGTCAAGCGGTTTGCCCATCCCTGCTTTAATGAAGGTAACCTTAAATTTTCATTTACTCCTGTCGTGTGTTTGTTCAGAGGTTAATGTTGGTAGGTTAAACTGGCTAACATGTTAGCATTTTCTCTTAAAGACATATTAGATACAATTAAAAGGCTGAAAAATAATAAAAGCCCAGGAACAGATGGGTTCACGGAGGAATTCTACAAATGTTTTATAGAGGAGATTGCTCCATTGTTGTTTAATTATGCATTGGAATCAGGTGACAGAGGCTGTCATTTGGGTCTTACACGGTCTTACAAGGAGGGCAAAGTCACTACTCTGTGAAAGTTACCTCCCTGTCAGTTTACTTTGTAACGACTTAAACATTTTAACCAATATTATGTCAAAAAGAATACAGAAGTACAACAAATTTAATTAAACCTGACCAGACAGGTTTTATACCTGGAAGACAGGGCGCTAACAATATCAGATGAACTTTAAACCTTATATCTATTGCCAGAAATAACCCAAACACTAATTTACTGTTAAGCTTGGACGCACACAAAGCCTTTACTGCGTAACGTGGAAATATTTATGTTGTGTGTTATCAGTGTTTGGGTTCCATCCAACATTTAGTAATTGGGTTAAACTTGTTTATAAATATGCAAAATCTAGAATTTGAGTTAATGGTTGCTGTTCTGACTTTTTCTCTCTAAAAAGAGGGGTATATACATTCTTATGTATATAAGTAACCTGGTCAAGACGATACCTAACTTAATGTTATATTAAAAGAATATGGGGAAATCTCTGGTTACTTGAACAACAAATCTAAAACTATAGGCATGCATATATCTGGAGAATGTCCACAAAAAGTAAAAGAAAATAAGTCATTTCAAATGGACAAATAAGAGATTTAGGTACCTGGGCATCACTATTACGAATAATTTGTCAAGGCTGTATAGAGCTAATTTTAAAAAGTTGTAAAATGATATTATTAATGATTTAAAAAGATGTGATATACCGCCTTTAACATTGATGGGAAGAATAGAAGTAATATTTATGAATATTTTGCTGAAGTCGTTGTTTGTGTTCCATCCCTTCCCATTCCGCTCCCGAAAGAAACTTTCAAAAGAATAGATAAAATTATATCCACATTTGTTTGGAGAAACAAAATACACATTTTATTACAGCGCTCAAAAGAAAAAGGTGGCTTAAAATGACCAAATATGAAAAGAGAATATTGGGCAGCCCAATAAAGAACCACACATACTTGGATAAATGAAGATAAAGAAGCGGGATGGGGAGAGTTGGAACAAAATTCATGCCCAAAGGTACCATTAGAAAGTTTACCTTTTTTAACAAAATATGCTTTCAATAATGGCAGTAATCCCAGAACCCGTTGGTGGGCACCAGTGGTGAGGGATGC
This sequence comes from Oostethus manadensis, assembly GCA_024372805.1. Taxonomy (NCBI): domain Eukaryota; kingdom Metazoa; phylum Chordata; class Actinopteri; order Syngnathiformes; family Syngnathidae; genus Oostethus; species Oostethus manadensis. The sequence continues at coordinate 276,710 of QODF01000170.1, forward strand.
CGTCAAGCTGAAGAAAGAGTCCTATCAAGCCGTATTGGCCCATAGAACTCTGGAGGCAGCTGACAGGTACCGGAAGGCCAAGCGGTCTGCAGCTCTGGGGGTCGCTGAGGCAATAACCCGGACATGGGAGGAGTTCGGAGAGGCCATGGAAAACGACTTCCGAATGGCTTCAAAGAGATTCGGGACCACCATCCGCCGTCTCCGGCGGGGGAAGCAGTGCGCAGTCAACACCGTGTATGGTGGGACGGTGTGCTGCTGAACTTAATTCGAGATGTTGTGGACCGGTGGAGGGAATACTTTGAAGACCTCCTCAATCCCAACGACACGCCTTCCAACATGGAAGCAGTGCCTGGGGACTCTTAAGTCGGGTTCACCTATCTCTGGGGCTGAGGTAACCGAGGTGGTCAAAAAGCTCCTTGGTGGCAAGGCCCCGGGGGTGGCAGAGATCCACCCCGAGTTCCTTAAGGCACGGGATTCTGTGGTCGTGTCTTGGTTGACACGACTCTGCGGCATTGCGTGGACGTCTGGGTCGGTGCCCCTGGACTGGCAGACCGGGGTGGTGGTCCCGCTTTTCAAGAAGGGGGACCGGATGGTGTGTTTTAACTATCGTGGGATCACACTCCTCAGGCTCCCCGGTAAGGTCTATTCAGGGGTTCTAGAGAGGTGGATTCGCTGGATAGTCGAATCTCGGATTCAGGAGGAGCAGTGTGGTTTTCGTTCTGGTCGTGGAACTGTGGACCAACTCTATACTTTCGGCAGGGTCCTTGAGGGTGCATGGGAGTTTGCCCAACCAGTCTACATGTGTTTTGTGGACTTGGAAAAGGCATTCGACCGTGTTCCTCGGGGAATACTGTGGGGAGTGCTCCAGGAATATGGGGTATCGGACCACCTAATCCAGGCGGTTCGTTCCCTGTATGACCGGTGTCAGAGTTCGGTTCGCATTGCCGGCAATAAGTCGGACCCGTTTCCAGTGAGGGTTAGACTCCGCCAGGGCTGCTCTTTGTCACCGATTCTGTTCATTACTTTCATGGACAGAATTTCTAGGTGCAGCCAGGGCGTTGAGGGGTTTCAGTTTGGTGGCCGCAGCATTCGATCTCTGCTTTTTGCAGATGATGTGGTCCTGTTGGCTTCATCGAGCAGTGACCTTCAACTCTCACTGGATCGGTTCGCTGAGTGTGAAGCGGCTGGAATGAGAATCAGCACCTCCAAGTCCGAGTCCATGGTTCTCGCCCGGGAAAGGGTGGAGTGCCATCTCTGGGTTGGGGATAAGTTCCTGCCTCAAGTGAAGGAGTTTAAATACCTTAGGGTCTTGTTCCTGAGTGATGAAAGGATGAAACGCGAGATGGACAGGCAGATTGGTGCAGCGTCTGCAGTGATGCGGACTCTGCACCGGTCTGTCGTGGTGAAAAGAGAGCTGAGCCAAAAGGCAAAGCTCTCGATTTACCGGTCGATCTACGTTCCTACCTTCACCTATGGTCATGAGCTTTGGATAGTGACCGAAAGGACAAGATCACGGGTACAAGCGCCCGAAATGAGTTTTCTCCGCAGGGTGCCTGGGCTCTCAGTTAGAGATAGGGTCAGAAGCACTGTCATCCGGGAGAGACTCGGAGTAGAACTGCTGCTCCTCCGCATTGAGAGAAGTCAGATGAGATGGCTCAGGCATCTGGTTAGGATGCCTCCAGAACGCCTTCCTGGGGAGGTGTTCAGGGCACGTCCAACCGGTAGGAGGCCTCGGGGAAGACCCAGGACATGTTGGGAAGACTATGTCTCTCGACTGGCCTGGGAACATCTCAGCATCCGCTGGGGAGAGCTAGACGAAGTGTCCTGGAAGAGGGACCTCTGGGCTTCTCCGCTTAGGTTGCTGTCCCCGCGACCTGACCTCGGATAAGCGGAAGAAAATGGATAGATGGACGGATGCTTTCAATAAATTGAAAATAAAAAATGAATGGGTTAAGGCAGTGGTTCCCAAACTTTTTTTTGCCCCAATGGGTAAATGAATAGAAGTTCTTATGTAAACAAGCAAATGATTTAGAGAGCCTAATTATGACTAAATCAGAGAACAAAAACAAGCTTATTTCAAAGTTTTATAAAGCCCTGCAGGTTGAACAAGACAACAATTGAGATATTAAAGAAAAATGGGAAAATTAACACATTAGCACTAGTATTGTCATTAGTTTTTTTAAATTTTTTCTTTCACTTTATTGTACATACAATATTTCATTTATGTATATATATTTAACATGTATTTGTATTTTACTTTTTTGTGTTATGAAATTAATTTGGGTATGGAAGGGGTAGATGTGCACAAGGGGGGGAAAGAGGAAAAAATCCCAGAAGGAAATGTGATTGAAGACCAATTTAGTGATACGAATGGATATACTTCCTTTATCGCTGCCGATGTCAACTGACTGAAGATCAATAGTGTTAGTAAGAGCACAGGCAGTGACGAGGGAAAGCTAAAATGTAAGGAGAATGTTAACTAATGGAACAACGTTGTCAAATTTTTATTATGGTAAATGTAACAGGACTAAAGGACATAAAAATGTTTAGAAAAATAACTAAATTGTAATAGTGACAAAAATGAATAAACATGTTTACCTAAAAAAATTATTTAACCATTACATTTGACAGTTATATGTGGTTATAAATGTCAAACTATAATTATGAAACTAAAAATGTGTGTTGTGTTAACATTTTTGAGAGTCAACTGCATATGACCTTTTTTTTCTATGCCTCTGATGAGCACCACAAGAATCAAAGCAGATGTCATGCAAACACATGAAAAGTTAACTTACAATATGAAAAAGCTCTAGAAAGTTATATTATCAGTTAGACTTAGAGTTTCTGTAAGGACAGCTACACCACTGATAAGTTTGTAGCTTCATCTTCTAAACACAAAGCCAATTACCTCAATTTCATTTCATTTTTTTTTAAGGAAGTACACAAGGAACGAAGATTAACAGTAAATGTAATTCACTGCAAAGGAGTTTACTTCACTGCATTACTTCCATTAGAAAATATTACCTTTTTAATTTTTACTCCAACCTTTTTTGCTCAATAAACTTATTTTGTCTTTTAATGTCACCACCATCATGTAACAATATTATAAACCATCAATAATATACAGATACACAACATAACAATGAGTAGCATTACATATATTTGGGGATGAATACCATTATTACTTAAACAACAAACCCAGTTAGACTTCATTTTCCAATACATCATCTCTAAACAACTACAAACCTCTTCCCTACAACACCCCATTTAGAAACAATATTTATCTGATAAATGGAACAAAAATATAAAAAATGAGATAAAATACATCATAGTGTATTTTATTTTATCTCACAGCCTCACTCGAAAGCACTGATGTGTAAGACTTCCAGTGGAAGTAGTGAACAAACCCTAACCCAGGCTGACACATATCAAAAATACATATAAACTCCTGGATACCTCCTATAGGAGGGTAGAGGGAAGTTTGGGTTTCTTTGCTTAAGCTGCTGGCCCTGTCACCCAACCTCAGATAAGCAGTAGAAGATGGATGAATAAATAAACGTATTCATTTCTTCATATAACACGCAGAACAACTGCCTGTTTACTTTCTTCATATCAGAAAAAGAATAATAAAGTGCTGTTGTTCATTTCAGTGTCATGGGATAGGCTTTCAATATCAATCAGAGGACAGAAAAATACTGATGTTGCTTTGACTGGCCATGTCAAATCTAATTGGTTTAAAAAACCCAACCCATTGCTTATAATGTGTATGTAACATAGGCTAACACTACTGATTTTGAAGGCCTTTGGCAGATTATGTTGACATCATCCTGAATTTCGCCAAGGGCATTATTAAGGTATATATATTATATAAATATATAGAGTAGATTAAAGTACCTGCAGTAGTATCTGTATATGGCAGCACATATAAGCTGGGAAAAAAATCTAACATACACATACATCAATCGGAGGCAGTGCTGCCAAGAGACATGTTTCGAAATGAAGATAAGACAATTTGGAATAAATTAATAGTTTTGTAGAACAAATACTAGAATTTACGTTGTCAGTGGTTAGTGTTTTTCATTGTGTTTAGTCCTGCAGAGAAGGCCTTGCCGGCCCTGACTGCAAGCCACTGAGATGTCATGAGACAGTCGACCCATGTAACAAGAGGATGAGATCGGGTCCATGAGACAAGATGAGAATTTCAGCATAATGTTTAAGGAAGGGTTATTGAAAAAATAATACTTTTCAAAGGCCTTTTGTCACCCAGATTGTTATAGAAACAATTTAGAAACAATTCCAAAAACTTGCATGTTAGGTTAATTGGCAACTCTAAATTGTCCATAGGTATGAATGTGACTGGGAATGCTTGTTTGTTGATATGTACCCTGCCATTGGCTGGCGACCAATCCAGGGTGTACCCCGCCTCACGTCCTAAATCAGCTGGCTCCAGCATACCCCTGCAACTCTGATGAGGATAAGCAGCATAGAAAATGGATGGATGAATTCTTTTCAGACCAACTAAACCACTAATGTTATAATATATAATAATGATAGTTGTATTTACAGTGTATATATGTATGTGTATATATTTTCTTACAGGCAAACAAAATGCTGACTTTTCAACTGTATCAAAGTGCTGCATTGCTTTTTTGATGTAGCCAAGTACACTTTTTATGAGTGTACACTGTTCTGTTCTGTATTTTTTTTGCCAACCACACATCTGTGCGTGCTGATTTGTCGGGACAAAGGCTATGAAATGCATGTGTTTTTTGTTTATTTTACCATTTTTTAAATCTTGGAAGATTAAAAGTTGTGACATCCCTAGGTTAGCACCATCATTATCCATTCCTGCCATTAATATTCTTGGCCGTGGAATTTACCAGTGCTGCACAGGAATACTATTCCTGGAATCCTTACTCCTCCTCCCATACTTCATACTCCTCCAGGTCTAGAGACATACTCTGGACACACTCATCTTTAGCTTTCTCTGCAAGGCACTTGTCATCTTTGATGTGTGTTTTTGTAAAAATCTGTTAGTGACAATTTATAATTCTTAAATACCCTATCCAGAGCATGCTCTGTTTTTTTACATTCCATTTTCTTCCACTTATCCGGGTCCGGGTCACGGGGGCAGCAGTCTCAGTAGGGAAGTTCAGACTTCCCGGTCTCCAACGACCTCTTCCAGCTCCACCCTGGAGGACACCAAGGTGTTCTCAGGCCAGCAGTGAGACATTGTCCCTCCAGCCTGTCCTAGGTCTTCCCCTGGGCCTTCTCCCAGCTGGTCATGCCCGAAACACCTTACCAGTCGAGGCGCCCGGGAGGCATCCAGACTAGATGCCCGAGCCACCTCAACTGTCTCCTCTCGATGTGAAGGAGCAGCGGCTCTACTCCGAGCTCCTCCCTGATGGCCGAGCTCCTCGCCCTATCTCTTAGGGTGAGTCCAGCCACCCTACGGAGGAAACTCATTTCCGCCGCTTGTATCCGCGATCTCGTGCTTGTGTTCATGACCCATAACTCATGACCATAGGTGAGGGTGGGAACGTAGATCGATCTGTAAACAGAGAGCTTTGCCTTCCGGCTCAGCTCTCTCTTCACCACGACGGTCCGGTACACTGACCGCATTACTGCTGACGCTGCACCGATCCGTCTGTCGACCTCACGATCAAACCGTCCCTCACTCGTGAACAAGACCCCAAGATACTTGAACTCCTCCACCTGATGCAAGACCTCACTCCCAACTCGGAGGCTACAGTCCACCCGTTCCCAACTGAGAACCATGGCCTCGGAATTGGAGATGCTGAGTGAACATGAACAGAATCGGTGACAAAGGGCAGCCTTGTCGGAGGCCAACGTTCACCGGAAACAAGCTCGACTTACTGCTGGCAATGTGAACCAGGGTCCTGCTTCAATTGTACAAGAACCGAATGGCACGTAGTAGCGGACCACCTATCCCGTACTCCCAGAGCACCCCCCACAGGACACCACGAGTCTACAAAGCACATGTAGACCGGTTGGGAAAACTCCCACATAGCCTCCAGTACCCTTGCAAGAGTGTAGAGCTAGTCCAGTGTTCCGCGACCGGGACGAAAACCACATTGCAACTCCTGTAACCGAGGTTCGACTAACGGTCGTACTCTTCTCTCCAGCACCCTGGAGTAGACTTTACCAGGGAGGCTGCGAAGTGTAAACCCCATATAGTTGGAACACGCACTCCGGTCACCCTTTTTAAAAATGGGGACCACCACCCCGGTCCGCCAGTCCAGAGATACTGTTCCCGACTTCCATGCGATGTTAAAGAGGGGTGTCAACCAAGACAGTCATCCAACATCCAACATCCAGCTCGGTATTTTTGTGCATAAAAAATTCCATCAATTCCATCAACCTGTGTTCATTCATAACATTCACCTGCCCTTAACACCACTCCACAATGGGCCACTTCCGCAACACATGCATTGTATGTACCTGTATTCTCTTAATGCACAGAGAAAGATACTGAGGCCTACTGCTGTGCCATTCATGCAGGACCATTACCTAATGTTGCATGACTGCATGACCCAGTTGTAATGATCTTTACACAATTGGTGGAAACATCTAAGTTCCTGCATGGCTTTCATGTGATTTTGGGATCCCACTAGTGGTCTTTAGTAGGGAAGTCCTTATCCACACTTTTGTGGCTTCTGAGCCGATCCGGTACCAATTTTTATTTTTCTCTTAATGATAAGCTTTTCTAACAAACATGAATTTGTGGAATTGAATATTTATATATATGAAAATAGTTCTTCAAAGCATTAACAATAATGCAACCAAAGATTTGCTGAATTTAATGAGTATAAGCATCATAGAAGATGGATGGATCTTATTAGACAGCATGACCAACAATATTGTTTGGGTTTTGTAACAAGCCTCTGTGAGTCAGTCAGGTCCCTAATCCAATAAAGTATTCAATAATAGACCTTCTAATAAAAGGTGCAATTGGTAAACTGGGTCTGCAAAATATTTTCAGGGTGGGACTAATCATTTGACACAGTTATACATTTGTAGGTTTTGTAGGTATTCAGTTTGGTTTTTTTTTAAAATGAACTTTAACACATTAGTAATTTATTGATGACCCGTAGTGTGTAGCAACTACCACGTCTCGCTCTAGTCGTGTCCGGGGAATCCAGGCAATAACGCCAATAATATCATGTCCAAACAGGTGGTTTTGTTGGAGTGAATTTATTGTTTATTGTGTATGAGTAAAAAACAAAACAAAACACTTCCTACGTCCAGAATGACAAATCTTATGGCAAGTTTAATTGCGAAGCGGTAAAAACCGTGTGCTGTCCCGTCACACAGATTCCATACACTATTGCTTCCACACAGACACCAGTCGTCAACCAACAACAACGCTCCACAACAACCCCAAAACAAACCAATTAACAAAACAGCGGCTCCTACATTATGAACAACCAGCGGTTAGAACGACACTTCTCATGTGAGCTCCCAGCACCATGACACAGCAGTCCGGGCACTGTTAGGGGGAACTACGCTGTAGCTACGGAGCCAAATATCCAACGTAAAATTAACTTCATTATACGGCAACTGCATCAGCCCAATCTTGTGGTGGAAGCTGAATTTATCCAAGCTTCAAAACAAAGTCTGTCCGGATCCTGCAGATCCGATGAGGACATCCCTAGTTTGCAACTTGCACCTTCAGATCCGCATGCAGCTCTTTCATCCTTCTGCTATGACTCCAGCTGAAGCTTATGCTTCTGTGTCGTCACTACCCTTTTCAAAATTCTGCAGTGAAATTGTGTGTGTGCATTTGCTTGGTGGCTGTGTTTTAGGGTGAGTCAATTCAATGATTAAACATGACACAATGATTTAGCTTGTCAGTTTCCTTTGTTGCTAATGGACAGTGGCATCTAAGAGAAATAGAATGTTATTGAAACTGGAAAAAATTTATGTGTTGGCACTTTTATTGTAAATTTTGATCCAAAGTTGTCAGAGAAAGTGGGCCATACACCCTCTAAACCTTTGAATGAGTCATATCAACATATTAAAAATGTACGAAAAGCCAATCAATTAGCATTCAATCAGTCATTGCTGTCTGCATCACTAATATGCCTGATCTTATTTTTTTTGGAGGTGTACATCCCAATAGGCAGGGGGGTTTGGAGGGATAGTTGGCAGCATCAACAAGCAGGGGATTGCATTGCGCATACAGCATAAATACTGTACCATAGACATACTTAGTAAATAAGAACAAGGGTGGAGAAATATGTGGCAACACAACAGTTAAGAATAGCCCAGCACCAAACTGGTGCGAAGGTTGATCCTAAGAAACACGATTAATTGCCAAATGGCAACAGATGTCGATGTAGAGCTCTTTGACTTGAAGGAAAAGAACCTATGAGGAAACAGAAAACAGTAACAAAAATAATAATAATGCAGGAACAGAATCCATTTACATAGCGTATCCTTCAATTTAGTGGTTAAATTGGTTTTGGGGCTATGAGTACGTTTTAAATTTTAATTTGGTGGAAACAGGCCGAAATGACTGCACAGTTTAGGGGTTAGTATGTTGGTCACATATGAGATAGACCGTTTGAAACTCTGGGTGTCTTCTGTGTGCAGTTTGCGTGTTCTCCTCGTGCTTGTGTGGGTTGTTCTCCAGGTGCTTTTTCCACAAATATGAGTGATAGGTTAATTGTTTGTTACTTTGTGCCCTGAAATTGGCTGGCGACCAGGTCAGGGTGTGCTGCTTCTTCCCTGCAGTCAACTGGGATAGGCTCCAGCTTACCTGTGTCCGAAATGTGGACAAGCATTATGGAAAATATGATGGATGGTTGGGCCCAAATGGCTCGTTTGATGCTAAAGATTGCCGACCCTTGCACTAGATTTTTCCTTGTTGTGGATATTAGGGACATACTGAGCAGCTGCAGATCGTCCTCTTCTTCATAACAACAAAAAAGCTAGCTGTAATAAGCTGGAAGTGTGTTGGACTTAAGAATTAATGTGTTTTAGAAGTTGGACTTTGACACTGAGCAGAAAGGACTTAATAAGAAAATTCAGAAAACAATCAAGCAATGGAGAGTCAAAACTTGCTGTCTTATAATAGTAATAATAACAATACAGTACATTAATTTAAAAGCACTTTTTTTTTTTAGAAATTCAAGGACACTTTACGAGATACAGATAAAATTAAAAAAAAGGACAAAATCAACATGTAACAAACAATTGAAGAATATTGTAGAAGCAGTTACAGTGAGTATGTGGTTTTGAACAGATCCGTTTTGAGTTTGGATTGTGAGATGTGGAGTGAGTCAATATTTCAAATGTCAGGTAACCAGTTTCAGAGTTTGGGAACAGAGCGACTCATTGCCTGGCTGGCAGCCGGTGAGGTTTCTTTAGGGTGGGAATGATGTGACAGCATGAGAGGGTTCTGGTTATGATCCAGGAGCTTGTTGAGGGACTTCTGGGGAGACCAAAAAGGAGAGTTGTATTCAATACGTGAGCAGACTGTGAACAAAGGTGGAGGTACTGTGGATAGTGATAGAAGGGCAGAATCAATTAACGTCTTAATACAATAGTCTTTATTAATCTGGATTTTAAGAATCAATATTGTGTTAGACATGTTTACATGTAACTAGCTTTAGTCATAAAAAGTATATACTGTGTTTATTTATTTATTCAATTATTTTTTACTTTCCTGGGTGTTTTCTGATATGGGATTTTTTCAGCTTGAGAAGTAGTGATACAACCATAATACAGGCTTGTGCCCGTATGAAAGTATCCAACAATGCTGGAATGTCAAGTTTAACACCCCAGACTTGCATCTCCCGTCCTGTTGTGTTGAAAGCAGTTGTATATGTCCTTAAAATATTTAGTATCAAACCTGATGGTGATTTTGGTGTCATGATACATGGCACACAGATACGGCAATGTCTTAATGATTTTTCGGGATCTGTGAAATGCAAAGATGCAGGATTGATTGTTATGTATGTTTTTAATATTTTGTGTTGGTTTGGTGTTGCTGGTGACATTTTGACATTATTGGTCTCACAATGTCCCACTGTTCTTTTTTTCCAGTAACTGAGGGGGGTAAACAGACTGAAACTCCCCCAAAGCAAAACCCAGAGGACCCACTCACAGATGCATCTCCAGTTCTACCACAAAGTGATCCTCATGCGAGCAAAAAGTATTCCGCAAAGAGTGACATTTCAGAAGGAGAATCAGTTTCCTTCATACCACCCACTGAAGCAAAATCGGGTCAACCTCCTCCCATGCAGTTTCCAAATACAGGATCACAACAACATGAAAGGAGGGTTGTTTTGAACACAATGGCAACATATATAATACCTAAGAAGCAATCTGGACTTCAGCCTTCATCTAGCCACATGCCGGCCTCATGCCAGATACCTTTGGCCCCCACTTTAGTGAATGAGAGCCGAAATCTCCCTGTACCACCTGCACCTAGCGCTCCCTCGTCCAGACCCTCTCAGCCAAATAACCAGGTCAGACAGAGCATCCAGCGCTCCCTCACTAGCATCTTGTTAAAAAGGTGAGACCTAAGTATCTCTTTCAGCATAAACATTTTTTTTTTAGTATTGTTTGCTTAGAAGATGGGAGTTCTTGTGATTAAATATTGTCTGTTGAGAAGCATAAAAAAATCTCACACTAAAACTAATTTTGTTTTTGTGTGTTAAGGGTTTGTGACTGTGAGGATTTGGAAATATCTGAAGGTGATGCTGCAAAGCTTGTTGCAAGCATTGAGATGGAAATGTTTGACATCTTTCGTAATACAGACAGCAAATACATGAATAAGTACAGAACTATTATGTTCAACTTAAAAGATCCAAGACACAAGGTTTGCTCAAAGTTTTCAATTGCTATTTTGTGATCTTTGTCAGTATGAAAGTTACTATAGTTACTGCTTTATACGTTAAACTGGTGCTGACCTTTACTGTTTACTGTTTTTTTTTTTTTTATCAGCTATTACTTTCAAGTATGCTTTTACTTTTTATGTGATTCTTTGAGTTCATAGAAAAGTGCACTTATAATGTACTGTATTACCAGGGCCCCAAGCACCGATCAATATTGTGTCTTTATTATTGTTATTTATCATTATCATTTCACTTCTATGAATGTAGATAGTGAGTTTTGGTAAGACAAATCAATCGGTAAAACCCAATTAACAATTTGGTCCTGATTTTCTAGGGCTTGCTATATCGAGTTGTGCAAGGAGACATCAGTCCTTTCAGACTGGTCAGGATGAGCCAAAAGGACATGCAGGCTACCAAGGCACCAGACCAAAATGTAAAGGACACATCAGAGGTAAATCCTATGTCTGCTGTCACGTGAAAATAAATATTCATCTTAAATATAAGTCCTGCTAATGTATCTTACAGGTGTATAATTTTTCCTTCAATTTTTGTTTGAGATCAATAAGTTATATGTGTCTTAGGTTAAAAGTGCAGCTGCTAAAGCACCAAGTTTGTCGCAGAAGCCTGAAGTTGTGAAGCTTGATCTTTCCAGTTTAAACATCACTAAACCCGATCGAAGATCGGTGAGCAATGTGAGCATAAATCTTATATTGATCCAGTCTGTATTGAAATGTATTCGAAGATGTTACTCTTGTCTTACTAATTATCTGCAAGCTACGGTTATATTTTTGAGTAATACAATTATATTGTGTTGAATGTTTTTCTCCTTTATGACAGAAGAGGAGTATGTCTACTCCCACACTTACTCTGAAGAATAGAGGAAGTGAGCCAAGAAAAGAGAGTGCAGTGCCAGATCTTCTTACCTGTATGCTTAAGGACACAACTTCAGAGCACAAGGCTCACCTGTTTGACCTGAAATGCAAGATATGTACAGGTGAATTAAACACATCTTTGGCATTTGAAGCATAGTATCTATATAACATCATAATTCTTTGTCTTTCCATTGTTACTTACATTTTATTTGTCATTCTTTATTTTCAAAGGACAAATACCAGCATTAGGGGAGGAGGAACCTCCAATCAAAAAAAGCAGGGTTTCTGAATCAAGCGATAAGCATAATTCACAGGGTAGACAAGGAGATGACTCACCATTATGGGCGCCACCAGACTTACCTGACATGGATTACTCAACACTTTGTCCTTATGACCCTCCATCCCGCCTTATCATTGACACTGGTGATTTGACCATTATTGAATCTCCCGCTTCCCCTGTTATGGAGTCCCCCGCCTCCCCTACTTTTGAGTCTCCTGCTTCTCCAGTCATGGAGTCCCCTGCATCCCCATCTAATGATACCTCTAAAACCACAACATCAAAAAGAGAATATACACCTGTTGTGATTCCAGCCACCTCCACCGTAACTATTACAAGGCGTGACCCCCGAACTGCAGCTAACAGGAGCTCTGCTTCATCTTGTGGTTCCACAAATACATCTCACAATCAATCAGCGCCTTATGCTCCTCGAGGGGGTAGCACTGCTTCATCATCAGTACCAATGTTGTCAGCACAACCAACAAAACTAATTCCAAAATCTATTCTTATGAAGCCATCCTCTTCAGCTGATCCCAGACTCTATGGAACATCATCAAGGTATTTATCAAATAAGTATATGAATGAAATTCAATTATCAACCTGTTTACTTATTGTAAAATTGGATGGCATGCTCAATTGTGAGTATTGGTTGGTTTTTCAGGACCATGATTTCAGAATCTCCAGCCGATGGTGCAACTGCACAGTTCCTGGCTAAGCAGGAAATACTTTGGAAAGGCTTCTTGAACATGCTCACTGTATCAAAGTTTGCTACAAAAGGGTATCTGGTTTCAGGATCTGCTGAAATTCTAAAATCGGTAAAAGGATTAACAATGAGTACATTTTATACATGCAATCAGATCAGTTACATTGTCTTTAAAGTTAAAACTGAAAAAAAAGGTCTCAACTTGTTTTAGGAACTACCGGATACCATAGAAATTGGAGGGAGAATCATGCCTCAAACAGTGTGGGACTATGTTGCAAAGCTCAAGACCTCTGTTACAAAGGCAAGCAACCTGTAAATTGTATTAATTAGTATTGTGCGATGCTATATAAATAACATCTGTTTTATGGCTTATTAGGAGCTATGTGTGATCCGCTTTTATCCTGCTACTGAAGAAGAAGAGGTGGCATACGTCTCCCTTTTTTCCTACTTCAGCAGCAGAGGACGTTTTGGTGTAGTGTCAAACAATAGCCGTTCCATCAAGGATGTCTATCTTCTACCACTTAGTGCAAAGGAATCAATCCCATCCCTACTGCAACCTCTGGAAGGACCAGGTGTGTGATGTTTGACTCATGATACAATAAAACATTTGTAAATACTTGTAGACCTTTGGTATTCACATGGCTTACTTCCAAACCACCCGAGAATAGCAAATATGAAATGCCTATAAAAATGTTTGCTTTTTGACGCTATAATAAAGCCTGGATTATTCTGCCGTATCAAGGTGCCATAGTTCGCTCAGCCAGTGCACTTCACCCCATCCAAACCCACACGCTAACTTGACATTGACGTTTTTCTTGGATTTTGCCTAAAAAGGGACTGTTGTACATTACAGTGGTTATTATATTCAGCTCCAAAATCCGTTTCTTCGTCATTGTTTGCTCATGACAAAGAAAACCAACAAGCTAAATGCATTCAAATGCAGAAAAGAACAATCCAAATGCTCCCCCATTTGGTGCTCCTGGCTAACCATTTACAATCATACATCAACTTAGGGGTCGATGCATGTTTTTCAGCTGAATTATAACAAAATCGACTGTTGAAACTGGTGCTGCCCTCTTACACAATGCCATGTCTACACCACATGTATGCTGTACTGTATGCTTTACATTTTATTGTTTATTAACACTTATTCCCTGCAATACAGAGGATTTTTTTTCAGTGAAATTTCAAATACAGGAAATTTGCAGGAAAACTATTTAAATCAGAGGACACAAGGAAAGAAGGGTCTTATAGGCCCTCTACACACAGGATGGCTTCTGTTTTTTATATTTATTTTTGTTTTATTAAAAAAAATTGAGTCCATTCATCAAATGGTCAAATAGTCCATGTAATTCATATGGCAGGTGTGTAAACAGACAGTCAAAACCACGTGACAATGCGTACAAGGACTATCGCCATCCGTTTGTCAGTCTTGTCTAGACGTACAGCCAAATTAGAAGAAAAAAGAAAGAAAAAAAAAACTTGAAAAAAAGAAATTATGTTAACATAAAAAGTTAATCACCATCAATTGGAAAAAAAAATGCATATTTTAATTATGCTTTCCTTCACTTCACAGGACTTGAAAAGGACAGGCCCAATCTTATTCTTGGTTTGGCAGTTATCCAGAAACCAAAACGTCCAGGAAGTGTCCTTCAGGAATTTGAAGAGAAGAAATCAAAAGCCCACCTGTCTAAAGACCCCATGTGGATCCCCAAACCTCCTGTCCTCTATGGTTCTGACAAATTGGAGATGTTCCAACCCCATGATCCACAGACCTCTGTGAGCACAACCCCTCTCATTGACCCTTGTCCTGGGTCACCATCTGATTCCTCCTGTAGCTCAGATACTATGCCGTCTCTCCCAGCCTCCATTAAATTAAACACCGCTGTTTCTACTTCATCCCCTGCTACAACACAGTCCACATCCAATGATGAAAACAATCCTACATCCCCCAGTCATGATACTCCTCTAAAGACTATCTTGACTACATTGTTCCGAAATAAGCAAACTGGTGTCATGGTTTCTAATGATGAAAGTTTTGGTGCTAATTCGACAACAGTAAGTACTAAGAATGCCTCCTTGCTGACTCATGTGTCAGGATCAATGGTGGATCCAATTGTTCAACAATATGGGCAGAAATCCAAAGTCAAAGAGATAGAAGAGGAGGAAAATGCATTTGATCGTCCATATGACCCAGAAGAGGAGTATGATCCTGCAATAGGATATGGAACCCTTTCCTCACAGCGTGCAGGAAACAAGAAGCTGGAACACCCTCCATCATCAGGCTTTGATGATGATGATGTGGCATATGATCCTGAGGATGAGACTATTTTTCAAGATTTACCAAGTAATGCAAAGAAACTTCCTGATCAACCTCAAATGAACTGTGCATCGTCATTTCCAAATTTCACACAAGTTGCAACACCTGCTAGTCCACCCCAAACGTCTTCTATAGCTGAAGGTCCGCTAACCATTCCTACTGGTACTGTGGTCGTCTCAGCTGCTACACTGACTGAGCAGCAGCGAATGCTTGAGGAGCTTAATAAACAGATTGAAGAGCAAAAACGGCAATTAAAGGAACAGGAAGAGGCACTTCGTCAACAAAGAGAGGCTGTGGGTATGTTCATGGCACACTTTTCTGTTACTGATTCCATGATTTCGGCTTCCTCGAAGCCTCTTAGTAAAGGTTCATCACTTCAGAGTGGTAGAATTCACACAGATTCAAAACCTTCTGAGAAGAAAGATTCAAAGTCAGAACAGGCACCCAACCTAACAGATGCTATTGGTGATCCAAATGCTGATTTACAAACTGATAAGCAGAAAAACAGTAGTGCTTGTTTAAACATAACTTCAGTCACAGCACAAGATGCACAAGTATCTGACAATATGAAGGAAAATGAAAAATATTCGTCTGCTGGTGAGATTGAAGACTCGGATGTACCTTATGATCCCGAGGATGATCTTTTTAACGAAATTCAGGATGACGTGTTTCAAGGAAGCACCACAACAATTCAGGATTCATCTTTATCTAGAACAGGACACAGTGGTATTTCTCCAAGTTCATATCACAGTAGACGGCGAAGGTCATCACCGAAGCGGCGGAGTCATCGTGAAAGAGACAGCCACAGAAATTCCTCAAGGAGAGCTCAGCGGCGTTCCACTTCTCATTCCAGGAAACATAGAGAACGGGATAGATACAGAAAAAGTGAAAGAGACAGGTCAAAGCATAGAACCAAAGACCACTCTGAACGCCAGGCTCGTCATGATAAAGTACATAGTACACGGCGACATTCACGTGGTCGTCGAAGATCACAATCCTCTCCAAGCAAAAATGATTTGGTGTCCCATGAATATGAGATCAGGGCATTGTCACCTAATGACAGTGAAGGACATCATTTCAAATCTGATGTTGGTGTTACAATTCCCTATCAAAAAATCTATGACGAAGATTTTTCACAAGAAAATGTTCCCAGTGTAAATACTGAAATCTCACAACAGCCAAACGCCCAAGAACTTCCCAAAAACACAGTCAGCATGGATGATAATTCAGGTACCCTTCCTGTGGCACACATAAATAAACCAATTCAGCAGGACACAGTTGGAAACAAGCTTGAAAGTTCAATTCCTCTAAGAGAAATTGACCCCCCAATTCGAGATTCGCCAGAGAGCCCTGATCCTGATCCACGGTTTATTGCACCTAGCAGTATCGAAAATAAATCTGAGGAAATAGATTCAGAGGTTCAAAGCAGTGACTCAACTGAGAAAGTACCGCCCATTGAAGGTATTAAATCAACGGTTGGCATAGATTTGAGAGCCCAAGATATACAAGTTCCAAATTCAGAAGAACAAGGTATGACAGGGAAATGTTTTGGTCCGAAGCATTCAGAAATACAAAAAATAGCTCAGGGAGTAAGCACAGATGTATCTGAAACAGGCAATGAGCTGAAACGTTCAAATAGTGGTCCAGAACACCATACCAAACATTCTAATATAAAAATTGAGGACAATATGTCAGAATTCCCACATGGGAAACTAGGTGTCGTGGATATTGGAAAGTCACAGAATAAAAGCAGGCTTTCAAATTTGACAGGGAACGAGATTGACCACAATAATCAAAGTAAATATTTTCAGCCACTGAGCAAAGATGATGAATTAAAAAGTGGGCATTGTGATCAAGAAAGTAGTGCAAAGTTAAATTTACACACAGGTTCTGATGATAGATGTCTGACAGCATCCTTGACTGTGTCAGATGATAAACAAAATATAACAAAAGATCAAGATGCAGCTACCTCAAATATAAAACATGAACAGTTTGACACTTGTTATTCTGGAGAAGACAGCATTGGATCTGCACATTTCCAGGGAGCACAGTTTGATATTAAATGCGAAAGAAGTGCGCATGGCCTCGATGTGAAAGAATCAGAAAAGCAGCTTGAACTAAGAAGGCAAAACACGAGACCTGGTCAGGGTGTGGCTCCTTGGGGTGGTCAAGGCTTTAGTGACGCAGTTAACTCAACTTCCTTCACTTCAGGAAGAGTCATTGAGGAAACATTGCACCAAAACACACTGGTTGAATGTAAGAGGGATATAGATTGGAACTGTACAGGTTTTTTCAGAGATTATGACACTGAGATCAATAGCAAAGGGTCAGCTCCAACAGGAGTAGGCAAACTTGCTCAAGATGATGTCCATCAGCCATATCATGGTTGGAGAGGTGCAGGCATGGAAAGCCATGGACCTGACCGAAGAGTTGGAGATGTAGACAATTGCAAATCTTGGACTGTGAGAGGTCACAATGTAAGGGCCCCAAAGCATGACAGCAGAGGACCAGGTGATTCAGATGACATGGGACCATGGGGAAAGAAAACCCAAGTGTATGACAGAACAGGACCCGAAAGTGCACATTTCATGAGAATAGATCCCCAAAGCCTAAGACATGACAGGAGAGGGCCTATTGTTCGAGATTTCATGGGTGCTGGGAATGATGGCAGAGGACCTGATATGCATAGCTGGTGTGGACCTGGAGATGAGCACGTATGTACTGACAGAATTCCAGCGCATGTTAGGAAAAGACCAGATGTTTGTGTTTTCCGAACACAAGAAAGTGGAAATACAACTATTACTGGTCCTGTTTCTGGCAGGCCATCTGTAGGTCCTGATTTCAGAGGTCCAAGACCTCAAAAGAGGACAGGATATGGTGTGAGAAGACCACTTGTCGCAAATAATTTGGTACCATCTTTTGAAAGAGGTCAAGGTACAGGTGACCCTATACATGATAAAGGACAGGGAGAGAGAGAGACAGAGAGAGGTCCACATCTTGGGGGTCCTGTAACTGACTGGAAAGACTCACCTATGCAAGGTACAGAACATGACATGAGAGGTCCATTAGGTCCAGATTTCAGGGAACCATGGAATGAGAATAGAGGCCCTGAAAGGGATTTGCAACACTGTAATAGAAAAAGACCAGAAGGTCATTATGCCAGGGAACAAGGGCCTGTAGTCCGACAAGGTGCAATTGAAAGTCCAAGGATTGAGCAAAAAGGATGCTCAAATGTCAGTGGACAAGGGAATGGAAGGATACATTTACCAATCCAAGGCCCCAAATTTGACAGGGAAAGCCAGAGGGATCTGGTCAGAAGAGAATTTGGAGTCCCAAAATTTTCTGGCCCACGGCACAGAGAGCGTAATGTAAGACGGCCTCGTTTTGAAATGAGATGCATAGAGGGTCAAGGGCCACCATACTTAAGACGGGGAGACCAAAACACTGATGAGCTTGACACTGGGCCTTATGCTGCAGGTCCTGGACATGATATCAGGGAAAATAGTTTTGAAAGGGTTGGACTTCGTAGTAGACGGCCATGGAGCCCCCAGTTAGAAAGTGTGAATTCAAATATGGAGCAAACAGAGCCTCGTGGGAGAGGTCCAGATATTAGGGGACCAATACATGAAGAACATCTCCCACAACCTGATAACAGGTGGCATGGGCCATTTATGGAACAGACAATGGTTGAACCAAGAGTTCCTAACATGAATAGACCCGTTCATCAACATTTAGGTCCAAACACAGAGTGCCCAGGGCCTACTAGAATACATCCAGAAAGGGATGAAACAAGGTTTGGTAGTAAAGGCCCAGGACTTTTTAGAGGACCTGGCCCAAATCAGATTTTTCCAGAAATTATGGACCAAGAGTCTAATTGTACAGATTTATATTTTTCAGCAGGCTTAGAACCGGAGACAACAGGCCCATGTAGTCGAGATTTTAGAGGGCCCATTTGTGAAAGTAAAATTTCAAATATAAATTGTTTGGGGCTTGGGAGACGAGAACCAGAAGATCTGGATTTCAGAAAAAATAATTTTGAGAGAGGTCCAGATGGTTCAGGTCCCAACTGGAGATCAGATGGCCTCCAATATAGGGGGTCAGGAATTAGGAAGAACAATATTAGATCAGGACCAGATAACAGAGATCAAAGATATGGAAAGAAACGCAACTTGAGTGTGACTGTCTTAAGAGCCCAAGAAGCAGATCAAAATAGTCATGGAGGCACATGGAACGTTGCAGACTGCGGCTACTCAGACTCTGAAACACAATTTGAAGATGAGTGGAAACATCACAATAACCAGTATCCTCACCCCATCACCCAGGATATTGATGTGCCAGTGGATCCTGATAACGTACAAAGAGGCCCTGAAATTAGGGGGTTTGGGCTGATGCCAGAAACGAAAAACATGCCATTTTTAGGGCCAATGAGAGTTCTTGAGGATGATTGGAGCGATGCAGGCCCTTTCCAGGGTGACACTAATAGGGAATGTCCTAGGCCTGGTAGAGCAGGCCCTGGAAATGGATATAGGAAGCCTGGTAGAGGAAGATCTGGTCCAAGATGGAGATCTGACCACATAAACTTCAGAGAACATGGCCATGAAAGGGGAGGTCCAGTCATGGGAGCATCTCGGTCAGATAAAAGAGGTGTTCACGAGGCTGTAAGACAGTCAGCCAATACAAGAGGTCCAAACTTGGAAGGACCAAGGTCTATGCATGGAGGTCCTGATATAAAGAATTCATTCCAAAACCCAAGAGAGTTTGAGATGGAAGACAACCGTGAGCGAAGAGGAATAGGGGATACAGATGTAAGGTTTTGTGGGCCTGAAAATCAACATTTTGAAAGACCATTGAGGGATTTTATAGGTTCAGAACCTAGAGCAATGGAGCCTGAAAGGAAATCTTTAGACATTGAAATCTCAGAAAACCCAAGTAGACAGGGTTTTGAACATGGTTTTGAGATGCAAGGCCCGGACATAAATTTAATGCACAGAGAAAATGATATGAGGGGTGCACCTGGAAACTTGGGGCATAGGCCTGGGGCGTGGGTTGCAGACAGTGAAGTCTCTGTGTGTAATAGAAGAGATGAAGACACAATGGACCCTGGGTTAAACTCAAGGCAATCCAGTCATGCTGTGAAGGATGGGCTGCTATGTTCTGACATCAAGGACTTGAGGAAATATAATCGTAGATCGTTAGACATGAGAGGTCGGAGGTCAAGGCAGAGTGGTCGTGCACTCCGTGGTTCTCAATATGGTCCTCAAGGTAGCGAAGGAAAGTCGTTTGCTAGTTCAGCAGATCCACAGAGTGAACAAGTAAAATCTCCAAAACCTAGGGCCGCTTTGCTTCCAACTCCAACTGAAGGTCGTGTCTGTCTCCCAAACCGTGGGATGAACAGCAGCATGAAGCAAAAACACTTAGGCCACCATATTAACAAGTAGTGGTAGACCTGTTACTCAAGAAAGTCTGTTAAAGGGCAAAACATGAGCTGTTAAAAGGGCCTGCTGGCAATGTTGGAAAAGAGCAAATAAAGTAATATGTGATTCAGTGATGGCAGTTAAGAACAACAGAAATGAAAATATCAATAAAGTTGTAAATCATAACAATCTATTAGCATTACTTATACCTAAGCAAAAGTAATTTGATGACTGTAAACTGGAATTTCACAGAGGTACTTGTGTTAAACATGTTTGTCTTTTATTCAACAAGTTTAATTTTGTATGGTTATGAATAAATGTGTAATAGACCACGTGAATTCAAGTCAGTGAATAGTCAGAAATACTTGTACATATATGTATATTTTTTTAACAACCATATTGTTGAAAGGGCAGAAAAATTCTTTTTTCTGTTTGTCATAAACTAAATAAAAAGGCTTACTTTTTTCTTTGTTGATTTGTCATATTTTTACTGTGCAGGCAACGCATTTTGGTCATGTCATTTATACATAACACTTACAGTTTTAATCAGGTTTACATCCCAAATTATGGGAATTAATATTGTATCAGTTTTGGGCCTCTAATGTTTTTTTAACCATACTTTTTTAGGGTGGAATGATTACACTGTAGAATGTACATCTTTTAAAAAGTTAATAAAAATTAGAATCTGGTGCAAGTCTTGAAATTTATTGTAAATGTTCTATATAAATGACAAGACATCAGAATTGTATGTACATGATAGTGTTGATGAAACACATTAATCACATTTTCCACTGATCTTAAGTGGAGCTCTGAGCAGAGCTTCAAAATGCAAACAGAAGAAATGGGAATGAGACAAAATGCAAACTATTAAAACGAAATACTGTTCATCAGCTGATCAAAGGCATAAGACCATAGCTCAAAAAAACCAAAGCCCCCCTAAAATAGAAATACAGTTTTTCAAAAACAAGTAATGTGTAGCAGTACCATTCTTGTTAATCACCTCAAAAATTTGTTTGGGCATGCTTCATACCAGTGTTTCAAGGAGGCTAGTGGGAATATTACTCCAGGTGGTGAAGATAGCTTCACAGAGAGCATCCGCTGTCTGAACGGATGTCCATTTTTGTAAACCGCTTATCATCCATCCCCAAATGCTCTCCATCCATCCATCCCCAAAGATTTTGATCAGGGGAACATGCAGGACAGTCTAAAATAGTGATGGTTTTCCTCTGGAAGAAGTCCTTTGTCAGGCTGCCATGTGAATTTGTTGCATTGTCCTGTTGAAAACCCGAGTCAATACCACACAGACAAAGCCCTTCAGTAACAAGGGATTGTACCATTTCCACTTAGCAAGCTGCTGTTTGACACCCCTGCACAACTAGAAGCTGTATTGTTCCATGAAAGTGAAAGGCACCCCAGAAAATGATGGTGCCCCCTTGAATGTGCCGCGTGGGCTTTTCATTTAGGATCTTCTTGTCATGCCAGTTACTTTGGAAGCTATCAGGACTATGTCACAATCTGTATGTTTGTCATCGGGACAGTTTTGGTTTTCATGTGTTTCTGGGCCGTTTCCTAATTTCTTCACTTAGGTAATTACGTGCACCTGTTTTCCCTGCTATTTATGTTCAGGTGTGTGCGCCAGTCGGGCGTCGGCTCATTTTCATTTGTTACTTTTTCCCTCTTCCCGTATCGTTGTTTTGTTCCTGCCGCTGCTTCGCAGCATTATTATTAAAAGATTCCTGAAAACCTTACCTCCTGAGGTCCAGCTCTCTGCATCCTCAGGGTCGTTACACCATGCAGCGCCGAGCGAAACGTGACAGACTGTCTTTGTTTCCTCAGAATAAAATATTCATTCACCTGTTTGGTGCTCTCATCCAAATTCCAAACAGGCGGTTTTGTGGCGTTAAAGGAGACAAGGCCTTTGAAAACATTTCTTAACGCTTATCTTGCAAATACTGTCAGATGGTTATTGGACTACAGTTGACACCAGTAACAACTTTCTTTTGGGCCGAGGATTGTCTCTTCTTGTTGGACAGTCTGACTTGTCAGGGCCGGTGAAATTTTTTTGCCTATACCGCTTGACATTTCCCTTACCGCTTTTGTTCCATTATCCTCGGGATCTTTTACGAAATTTAAAATTACTTACTACCTCCAACCTTAGCAGGAGTGGCGCTGCGAGAGGCCTTACTTATGTAACTCAGCAATCAGACTGTGTTCAAAGAGAGAAAGCGTTTTTGCCGTTACCATCAAGAGATTAGATAGATACATACTTTATTCATCTCCAAGAGAAATTCAAAAATGACAATGTCTAAAGACATTCAATCCCCATTTTTGCCAAGATTTTGGCTTTTAAACGCTGTGATTTCAAGCGTTTGATCAAAAGCCTATTTCACTTTAATGGTTGTTTGCAATGAATTGCATCCTCAGTTTTGTGTCTCACTCCCATTTATTCTTTTTGCATCTTAAAGCTTACTTAAGAACCTCCTCAAGATCCAACAGTACAAAATTTTAACTCCTACAATTTCAATTAATTTCTTACAATTCTTACAACAGGCCATCAAATTTGGATGTAGAGTGTATATGAAAATGCTTGTAAAAAATCTTTATGAAAGTAAAATAAAAAATCTATGGGAGTAAAGTCATGAGAAGAAAATTTACAAGAAGAATATTGAAGTAAATAGAACATTTAAAAAAAACAGCAGGAATGGAAAATCTGTAATTTTAGGAGAATGAAGTCGAGCGCTTAACAACAAAAAGTCAGTTTTAGAAAAACTTGTAATATAACAAAACGTGACTGTAGTAGCATCAAATTTAAATAACAGAAAAAAAAATATATTTTTAAATGTAATATGGGAAACGAAACCAATTAAAATTGTAATTTGTAGAAAATTAGGTTGGGGAGAGTTAGGGGAATAATGTCAAAATATGGAAATAAAGTCAAGATTATTGTCGAGCAAATTTGAAGTATTTTGAAAATTTGAAAAACCGGGCAAAAATGGGGAAGGGCAAAAACCAAAGTAATAGGAGTTTCCACCTATATACCAAATACACGAAAATGGCCCTTAAGTCTTTTAATCTCTCAGTATGTGGCTCTCAGTGGAAAAAATTTAGACACCTCTGATTTAAGGTATTTTTCATAACACCTTGTGTTATGTAAGGTTATGTAACCTTGTGTACTGTGGATGTTTCACCACAAGGGGGCGACGCCGTTCCACCAAATCTTGCATCAATGGCTAACGTTAACTACGGATTAAGGTTACCGGGTAGTAACCGGGTAGTCTTTCCAGTGAAAGATTTATTTCGTTGAATTGCTTTTAAATAACATAAACGTAACGTTTTGTTGTATCAAAATAAAGTTTTATAGTATAGTCTAAATGATTGACTAGTATTACAATTAGTGATACCAATGATTTCGTTTTCAATCTGATATTGAATACAATACGTGTCTGGGATATTTTAAATAATGGTGTATTAGCATATTAGCATAAAGAATAATTTACATTTACTTCGTTTGAATTAATTTAAATAAAGTAATCGTTCCATAATTAATTTATTAAATAACTTATTTAAACCTAAAACAGCGCAGGATAAGGAGCTAGTATCGGAGGTGTCGATATTTATTTTAGTATCGATCTACACACACCGTGTCTGTCCGAGCATCGCTGATCAGTGGCAGAGAGCGACGGTAAAAAAAAAAAAAAAGTTTAGCGTACATTATCTTCCAATATCAATAATAACAATCATCCGTATGCCCAGTAATGATTAGAGGAGTGAGCGGGGAGGAACACCCGACTACCCAATGGCGAGCTAACTGACACATCACCGGAGCTAAAAAGAAACACGAAGTTTATGGCAAACCTACAAAGTCGCCAGTAGACAAAGGTAAGTAATGATTAAAAAGACGTTCTGATGGGGAGGATTTGTAGTTTAATGTAGGCGTACTTAAATGTGTGGAGGGTGTAAATTGGCCTAAGTTGGCGTAGATAGCCGGCTAGCTAACTTTCCTATTGCATGTATTGACAGCTAATGCTAGGAAGCTGTATGCTAAGGCCAGAACAACTAGTTAAACAACATTTTGTCATTGGTCTAAATCTTTAGAGTCGTGAAGGATGTCATATTTCAATTCCTCTTACACAACCATCCACACTGTTGGCATTTTGAGCCAACCTGCCAGTTTGATCCAGCTGGAGCAGGTTGAAATGACTGAAAATGAGCACGAGCTGATTGTGGAGGGACACATCCAGCTCCAGAACTTTGTCCAAGACCACACCGAGGTCCAGTATGACCATTCAAATGCTAGAGTGCACCCTGCAGCAGAGGTGGAAAAGTATCCCGCAGCATCCTTTGTCATCAGCATGGATGATCATCGCCATCAGACAACGTTGCCTGGAGAAAAGACACCAGGTACCTATGGGGAGGTCCCTGACTATGTTCTGGCAAAACTGCAAAGGGAGAACACAAATCTCCCTGAATCCTCTGCAAGCTGCAAATATTCCCTGAGGTCGGGCAGATCATCGGCTCGGGTTTGCTTGGAGAAAAAGTTTAAGGCCTTCCTTGGTGACAGCCCAGTAGCTTCTAACAAGTAGGCTTCAACACGCGTGGGGATTGATGAGGGATCATCTCTTTTTAATTGACCGTGCTTGTGTTTCAGTTCCATGACACTGGAGCAGAAATCTTCTGAGGAGCAAGACGCTATAATTTTAGCTCCAACGCAGGAGTGCATGACATCATATGAGCTGAGGGACAGTGTATCTCATCTAATGCTGACAGACAAGCAACCAGGTTGTTTTGGGCAAACACGTTTAATTGTAAATCTCCTTTCCTGTTCAAATCCCAAAAGATCATCCCCAATAACCTTTCATTAAATTCCTGGCCAGAGTCAGTTATTACAAATGCTCAAGGTGCAAGCTTCAGCAAGTCACATGGTGAGAAACAGTTGGTTTTACATTACACTTTTTAATCTTTTATCTAGCAATTACTAGCAGTGCTTTTTACTTTTACATCTCATCACAGAGAACGTAGCATGTGCAGCGTCTAGAACATTTGACTGCCATTCTCAAGTAGCTGAAGTGTCTGGAAGCACAAACAGGAAGACGCCTGCCAGACTGTCTGTAGGGCCGCCCGGCCGGCAACAAGAGAGAAGAGAGAGACACAACAACAATGAGAGGCTACGCAGGTTAGAACCAAATAGAGCTGGGATTCACACAATATTAGGGATGTCTTGATCCGATCATCGTGATTGGGATCGGGTGCCGAGCTGCTGTACTGTGAAGATCGGATAGGGATTGGCTTCCGCCACAAGATAGGACCGATCCGGTTGCCGTAACTCTGGGCAACACTCTAACAGGGTAGGTGCGGCAGAACGCCACTCAGATGTACAAGAAAACACACCACCACCATGCAGACATGTCCGCGGTGTACTGCGGTGAAGCTATTGTCATGTTGAATGGCCTACGCCACATTTCTCCTCAGTGTATCAGCCTTTTGGCGTTGCAACACAGAAAGCCTACAAAAACAACTAACCACAACTAACCAAGGATTAAATCCCTTGGAGCAATGGTTTTCAAGGTGTGAGGTGGTCCTCCCTTGCCAGACTTTAGCAAAAGCTCAGTAGATTAAGAAAAATGAAGATTAGAAAAAATAAACTTAACATATTTTAGTTCCTACCCTGAAAGGCTGGGTTGAGTAGAAAACACAAAATAGAGCCCTTAAATTTTGTGGCGTAGCAGAGGGTCGCTGTACAAGGCCTGGGAAATCTCTGCTTTATAGACTACAGAATTGTACACAACATTCAGAGCACTCGACTTTGGAGTTGCACTGTCTTTGGTGTTAAAGATTGGTCCTGTAGTTAACTCTGTCGCTTCGTGAGAAGCTTATCAGTGCTAACAATGGCAATTTTGGCTCTTTTAGGAAACCAGTTCTTTTGCTTTGGCTTCCTGAAAAGTTTTGTCTCCCAAACGTCCCTTCACATTCTTTTGCTGCTTAATTAATTAGTTTTGGGTTTTTTTGCTGTTGCCAAAATATGTATAAAATGTGCTTGTAATAGGCTGCACGGTGGCTGAGTGGTTAGCACATTGACCAGACAGTCAGGAGATCTGGAAGACCTGGGTTCAAATCTCCGTTGGGCATCTCTGTGTGGAGTTTGCATGTTTTCCCCGTGTGTGTGTGGGTTTTCTCCGGGTACTCCGGTTTCCTCCCACATTCCAAAAACATGCATGTTAGGTTAATTGGTGACTCTAAATTGTCCATCGGTATGAATGTGAGTGTGAATGTTTGTTTGTCTATATGTGCCCTGCGATTGACTGGCGACCAGTCCATGGTGTACCCCGCCTCTCGCCCAAAGTCTGCTGGGATAGGCTCCAGCATCCCCGTGACCCTAATGAGGATAAGCGGTATAGAAAATGAATGAATGAATGTACTTGTAATATTATGGTATCCAGTAAGTATTATTTATTACAGCTTTATTTATACTGTATGCTCAACATGAAACAGGGCTCTACAGAAAAGTAATTGTAAAATATATAAACAAAGAGACAAAAAGGTCTAGTCTGATCAGCTCAAGTAAGTGCGGAGCTAAGGAGGCTGCGCCCCAGCAGAGCAGCAGATACGGATAGAGTATCAGCTCGACTTCTGAAAGCTTGCTCGTGGGATCTAGGAGACCAACCTCTACAACTCATCTGTAACCTGAGTTTGGGGTTGGTTCCACAGTTGAAACCAATATCATGGTTGGTTCCAGCCACATCCTGGCAAGCTGAATCACGTCAGGCCGTTAGTCCTGACATCGCATGTGATGAAGACCATGGAACACCTGAGGCCACAGACCCACCCTGCACTCGACCCTCTGCAGTTTGCATACCAGGAGAAAGTGGCAGTTGAACAATCTTCTTGCTCCGTCGAGCTCTTGCTCACTTGGACAGAGGCAGTGGTGCTGTGAGGATTATGTTTTTGGACTTCTCCAGTGCCTTTAATACCGTCCAGGCTCAGCTCCTCAGGGACAAACTGACATAGATGAGAGTAGGAAGACAGACTACCTGAGTGGCAGACCACAGTACGTGCGACTGGGGAACTGCAGGTTTAACACTGTGACCGGCATCACAGGATTACCGCAGGGAGAGTACAGAAAACTGATCCAGGACTTCTTCAACTGGTGGGATGCTAACCACTTGCACCACAACACCAACAAGACCAGGGAAATGGTGACTTTAGGGGAAACAGGACACATGTACAACCTGTTCTCATTAAAGGCGACTGTTTGGAAGTGGTTCACACTTATAAATACCTGGGAGTGCCTCTGGATGATAAGCTAGACTGGACTGCCAACATGGATGTTCTGTGCAGGAAAGGACAGAGGCGTCTGTACTTCCTTAGAAGGCTAAGGTCCTTCAACATATGCAAAAGCTACTACAAATCTTCTACCAGACAGTGGTAGGTAATGGCCTCCTGTATGCAGCCCCAAGAAGAAGGACGCCACACGCCTGGACAAACTGGTGAGGAAGGCAGGCTCTGTCATTGGCACTGAGCTGGACAGCCCGGCATCTGTGGTAGAGCGAAGGACACTGAGGAGGCTCCAGTCCATTATGGACAACCAGCATCATCACCTACAGAAGAGCAGTTTCAGTGGCAGATCTATCATTGTCCTCCTCAACTGAAAGACTGAGCAGATCATTCCTCCCAGAGGCCATGCGACTTTTCAACACAACAATGAGAGAGCGATAAAAACACACAAAGGACTGCACTTCAGTTATGTATTATTATTATTATGTATTATTTCACTACTTCATGTATGTATTGTCTGTGCTGTCATGCAGGAAGAAGATTCGTTTGTTGTGTGACGAGTTGAACACTTTGGTGCCGATGTGTACACCAGACACTGACACAGTCAACACACTACAGAGGACCTGTACCTTTCTGAAATACATCAGGGCCTTGTATGGAGACATATTCCAAATGGTTAGTCTGGAGAGATTGATCCTGTTTGATAATTTGATTAATAATTATTAATTTGAATTAGATCATAATCTTGAAATTTGTCAATATTTCTGTGTTTACTTTGCTCCTCAGAACTTTGCAAGTCAGAGCCATGTCCTGACAGATGATTTTCAGATGTTGACTAGTAAAGAGTTGAGCTCCTGACAGCCAGGACCTACCGATGGATCCTGCAGTGAGTGCTTCACATCTAATCAAACAATGACTTCCTCCAAATAGTTTGTGTTGTTCCAGTCAAACAATTAACAAGCTATATATTTGTTTGCTGTGTTGCCTGTGTTTGTGAATTTCCAGTGTTCCTACCTATTGTATTCATTTGATTTTACAGTTGATATTTCATATTGCTCTAAAATGCACATAGTTCAGTCCATATGTAGAGAGCAGTAACATTTTAGTGAAAAGTGGCTTTATTTGTTCTTTCTTACAACATGTCGCTGTGTCATGGTTCTGTACATACAACAGTTACCCACAAATAATAAATAGTATGAAATGTTTATGTAATAGTTACAGCACCGTTAGTACATAGTGAATGTGGTCATTGTAAAATCCAACCAAAAGGAAAAAGAACTGTAACTAAGGTTACTGAATTTATTTTACAATGATTGATTTCTTCATCCACGTTTTATTTGGCATTTGATTCTAGAGATTCAACTGTTGCCAATTAAGAAAATAAACAGCTACAAAAGGCATTTTTTCAACTTGCTTGCATTAATCTACACATATTTTCTGGCCACCTGCTTGTTTGTCCTTTATTTTTGACAGTACATACACTTCTGCTTTGCGTTGCGCCTGTTTGCATATTTAACACAGAAAGTTTCTATGCTGAGGTATCAACACCTGAGCTCTACATCAATAGACCATGCTGCATGTACACACTTGTTGCCAGATTAGACCATTGTCATTACAAAATGGGGGCAAGGACAACATGTACAGGTTTTTATACACAAAGCTCTCATCATCGTTCATTTTTCCACTTTTTTGAATCTGAAAGTCCTGGGTGGAATGCTGATGTCTGGTCTTTTTCCCCATGCATCCACCATTTTTATGGATGGCATCTTGATTTTTTCAACTCCCAGTTGCTGTTAGTCACGTCACACCTTTGCTGTTCCTCTGTACCTCTCAAAATGTCCCACCTGTTAATGTTTTCCTTCCATCTTGTGATATGCATATTCATAAAAGGAGGAGATTTTTGCGACCACTCTTGTCTTTAATTCTACCCTCCATTTTTTTTCACCCTTTGTTGTTGGCGTGGATGGCAACAGGTGGCAGGAAGTGATGTTTAATGGTTTTTGGGGTTGGATGATTTTCCAGCAATCGATGCTCCCTGACAGGCTGATGTATCACAGATTCCAGGAGGTCCTTGGTGCCCAGTCCTACCCACTCTGCCATGCTCACCAGACTCACCTGGATCACCTGGTGATCCATCACGGCCATCTTTAACAATTCCTGGGACTCCTGGAAGACCTGTGGGCAGCAGACAGACATTGTCATATGTCATAACGTCTTAATGTATTAAAATGTATTTTAGTGTGTTGTTGATCAAACATCAGGTGGTGTAGTGCAGACACCTGTGCTGTAGGTGGCAGCATGTGGGTGAATGTATTGCACTAGATGCACTTTAACATCATTGCATGTTCAACATTTAATATAGTTTAGCACTTTAATTCTCACATCTTTGTGATGAAATCGTCACTCTCAGCTTAATCCCTAAAACTACTGCATTCTTCTCGGCTGTGCTGCTGTCAAGAGCATCTGGCCGTCTACCATTGGTAGTTTTGATTTTTTTTTAAATCCTCTCGCCTTTTCCTCTTCTCCTCTCCACTAGAATAATTCCACATCCGTTTGCTCCAATTGGTGCCAACAAGTTTGTATAACTCCCGTCTTCCGGAATTAGTGTGCACATGCGTACTAACATGGAATAGTCCACTGCATGAGAAGTGAGGGGGGAGCAGTCGAAGCGGCAATAATAGGTTAAGCATTTTAATATAGTTTCAAGCATGTTTGTTAATGATAAAACTGTAATATGGACTTTCAATCAAAGAAAAAAAAACAGTAAATCTACCCATTCCCGGGCAGTTTGCCTAATGTTAAGTCTGCCACTAAAGAGACACTTTTTTTTGCTAATTTTTCCTTTTCTCTTTTTATTTTACAAATATTTCAACGTTCACATGTTCTTTTTGTCATATTTCACATTTATATTCATTAAAGTTAAATAATTTTAATGACTATACGGTACGGTTTTATTTAGTTTTTATTTTAATAATTCTTTTGTCCTTTATTTATTATTTCAGCTTTATTCTGGTAAAATTACAGCTATTTTTTTCCTTTTTGCTTGTTTTTTTCCTTTTCTAGTTTAATTGTAAGAGCCAATGGCTACTAAAAAAACAGCACATTTTTGGATTTAGAATGTGAAGCCACATACCTTGGTATCCTTGGTCTCCAACAGGGCCCTCAATTGCTTTGCCAATGCTTCCCTTATCACCCTGCTCACCGACATCACCTTGTTGAACAGGCAGTTTAAACTCAAGATATAGTGTTGAATGCCAAGCTTACACCAGATACTATCGGTAAAGTGAAGTATCATACCTCTAGGTCCAGGATCTCCAAGTTCTCCTGGCAAGCCTCTATATCCTGGAGGTCCACGAGAACCTGGATGACCAATGGAGCCGGCTACGCCAGGCTGTCCTGGGGGTCCAGCAGGTCCGGGTCGGCCCACCATCCCTGGAGCCAGAGGTCTGCGAAGATTAGCGGCCAGCTGTGCAATCTGATCTGGGATGAGCGGAGGACAACAGGGGATTAATTTCCATCTCACATTTCTCTCCACACCGACAAGAGTTGAATGCAGATCTTCACCATCGATCATTGAGCCACACAACTCTCTGATATGTTGTTCACTTGCCAGTTTACCCTGAAAAACAAGATTTGTATTTTTTTTGTGGTAACCTTCACTACAGACCTCAAAATAAGAACACTCACAGGTACACCTGTCTTGCCAGCAATGCCAGGAACACCCTGCTCTCCCTGGAAGCCCATTAATCCTGGTTTACCCGGGGGACCTCTTGCCCCAAGTTCTCCTTGCGGTCCAGTAACACCTTTAGGTCCCAGTTCTCCTCGTTTCCCTGCCTGTTGCCAATGGAAAGGCACGTATTACATTTTTGCAAATATTTTTTTCAGATTTTCTCCAACCTTGACCTAACTCATTATCCTCCAAATAACAACCCGGGAAAAAATTCTCAAAGAATGTCACAAATTATGCTGTACCTTCATACTACTTCAGTTAAACTGTCAGTGATACTGAAGAAACAATGCCTGCCTCTAATTAATCCCATTAAACTTGGAATGTGAGGCAGTATGTGCAGTGACTGTATGAATAAAAGCACGACTACAAAGAACTACACATATGAGACTATCAATAATTATATTGATGGGTGTGACTCATTGCTCGATCATCAAAATTTATAGCAGCAATTAATTGAAACTCACCTCTCCTTTTTGTCCAACTGGTCCAAAATGACCCTGGAAAATAGGATATCATGTTAATAAACATGTCTCATTAAACATTTGACTCCAATACTTACAGGTTCTCCATTCTCTCCAGGCAAGCCATCACTTCCTGCTACGCCCTACAATTACAGCAGAACATCAGATAATAGTCTGTTTCTAGTTCTCCTCAAACAATTTGAGCTTTTCTACTGACACATGAATGTGCCCTGGGTAAACCGTGGAGGTTTTACTTTAAAATATTTACCATGTCACCCTTAGCTCCCGAAGCGCCAACTGGCCCCTTTGAGGTAAAAAAAAAACATAAATGAGAGCAATGTCGAGACATTTGTGCAAAAGGTGGGGGTTTGGTGTGAGGTGGGCAGGTTGTGGGGAGCGAGGAGTGATATAAAGACCATCTTTGTTCTGCCCTTCTGGGCTGTAGACCACTTGGTCTACAGAGAAGACTCTCTGGGCAACATTTCTACTTCATTGCACTCTCACAGAGGTTAGATGAGCTGCTCATTGACCACTCTACTGTGTTTCTTAAGACACTTTCTGAGATTTATGGTCTTTTATATGGTGCCCGAGACAAATGTCCTGTAATCAGACAAGTCTTCCTCACCCTTTCGCCAAACTCTCCACGAATTCCTGTTGGACCTGGAAGACCTGGATCTCCCAAAGCTCCCGTTACTCCCTGTAGCGCATACAACTCTGTAAAATGCCTTATAATAACAATAGTATTTACAAAAAAGAATACTAATGATGTATGCACTGACCTGGAAGCCTTTCACTCCCTGAGGTCCTGGGTTACCTGCGGGTCCAATGCCACCCTGTAGGGAAACATCGTTGCTAGTAGTAACTTTAAAGCAATAATGTTTTGTTAGCAAAATATCTACATTTACATGATCACCATATGAGATGTGTGTTTTTTATGCAGTTATATGTGTGTCAATTCTTATGATCTTTTTTCTTTCTCTGTCTCAGGTCTGCCGCCAACCACAAAGACTTCTTTGTTGTTGGATTCCACATTTGTGAATACCTTCTATAGTACCTGGCTATCTATTTATACTGACTGTACTGTTATATACTTCTGAAACTGAATCAATATCCTACTAACGTTTCATACATTTATAATCTGCTTTTTGAGCTGACTCTCAATGTACTCTTATAAAATGGTCCTTCACCAATACATTCATTGTTGTGTTGTTGTGTAGCATCACCACAAACTCACAGCCACTCCTCTGGGTCCCGCTATGCCCCTCTCTCCTGGGATGCCAATATCACCCTACGGGAAGACATAGGGAGTTGACATACCAGTTGTCACGTAGTTAAAAATGGTCTTTAGCAACATGCAGGAGAGATTTAGTTAATAGCCCGACGCCCACCGGATACATACAGGAATACCTGGCTCTCCAGAGGGTCCCGTCTCCCCAGTCTTCCCTGCATTACCCTGGTGTATTTGAAGAGGATAATAAGTCCCACATGGTGCTTCTTAATGCCTCAGTCTTTTATTTCAATTTCAAACTTACAACTTCTCCTTTGGACCCTTTGGAACCCGCCTTTCCTTGTAGCCCCTATGAATGCAGGAAGATACACACGAGCATCTAAACTTGCATGATACGGTATGTTGATGATTGGACCAGGGAGACACACAAATGCATTATTAGAACTTACAGGAAGTCCATTGGGTCCTTTCTCCCCAACTACGCCATGGCGCCCAGCATCACCCTTTTCAAAGACACAAACTGTGACTGGAACACCAGTTTTAAAACAACTGTATGCAGCAGGTTTCTCATTCCCTTATTCCAACGTTCCAAATCCTCTTCCTGCTTTGGGTACGCAGATGTAACAAACGCACGGATGATAGCAGTTTGGTAAAGTTTAGTTACTAAACTTTTCTATCGTTCAAAACTATCGTACCCTA
Source organism: Oostethus manadensis (assembly GCA_024372805.1). NCBI lineage: Eukaryota > Metazoa > Chordata > Actinopteri > Syngnathiformes > Syngnathidae > Oostethus > Oostethus manadensis. The sequence goes on from QODF01000170.1 coordinate 310,551, forward strand.
ACGTATTGTAACAACAACATGATTGAGACTGCTGATCTGTCTGTATCCCACATGGAAATGTTCATGAATACCAACAGCTGTGAGTGACAGCCATGAATGCCATTTATCTTATTGATGCCCAACGAAAATTATAATAAAACAATTTTTTAACAAATTTTAATTTGTAATTGTGAAATATATCAACCTTTTTTGTTCTTTCTGTGCTTTTAAACCACTATTGATGACATAAGCTCGTCAGCCGTGGTGTTCTTATATAGATATATTTTTAAATAAAATGGAGCAAATTGCATGCAGTGTCTTTAACGACACAGTGCTTAGCTGATGTTTGTAAATACAGAGCATGCGAGCATGCAACACTGACACTTACCTTGTCACCATCCATTCCTGGTGTGCCATCTTTTCCATCTCTGCCAGGAATCCCCTGTGAGGATCTCAGATATTATCTTCATGCATGCTTCTTAGCTAGGATTTATATGATATCTTCAGAATGCATTTTCATCAGGTGGTAACTTACAGGCTCCCCTTTGGGCCCTGCTCCTCCAACAGCTCCTTTCGGGCCAATTTGACCCTGTTTAAATCATACCAAAAACTCAATTTGATATCTGACACTTGCAGAGCCTCCAATCTTCAAGTCTTTTACATACAATTTCTCCTTTGGGACCTCTGAATCCCTGGGGACCCCTTGTTCCAGTATCACCCTGGAAAAATCAGATAAAACACACACAGCTATTCATTGATGGGACCTGTGTTTCATTCTGCTGTTCACCAAAATGTCAGTACTTTTTATTTAGGTGTTTCCGAGACAAAAAAAGACTCACTGTCTTTCCAATGATGCCGGCGATGCCAGGTTTGCCTCTAAATCCTGGAAGACCCTACAAACAAACAAGAATAGCAAAACCAGCACACTCTTTACACACAATCAGAAGTTTTTGATTTTCAAATTAAGTCAAATTAGTGCTGTTGCCTACTCTGTCTCCCACAGGTCCCATTGGACCCGGCAAACCTCTTAGACCACGTGGGCCCTGAAAAACATCAGCATAGCATGGTGAGGTAATCAGAAAAAGTGTAAAAAGTAACCCAAAAGCAATTCTGAAAAGTCCTTACCTGTAGGCCAACTGTTCCAGGAAAACCTGGTGGACCAGGCGGACCGGAGTCACCCTACAGAAAAGTTGGACACTTAATATACCAACAACACCAGAGTCCCACCATATTTTGCATGTGGGGGTCATCCTGCCTTAAGTCAAACACTCACCTTCTCTCCGTTTTTGCCAACTTCTCCCTTGTCTCCTTTATGGCCGGTGTGTCCCTACAGGAAGAGCGAATTACGTATGGAAGTGTTGCAGTTATACTCACACAAGAAATATTGCACTTTAGACACCTTAAATCCTGGCATCCCAGGAGGACCAGGAAGACCAGGGGGGCAGATGGCAGGACACTGAAAACAAATAAGCAATAAGTAAGTATCCTGCAGACATCAATCAACATCAATCAAGAGCATTGTTACCATCTTACCAAAAGATCACCACTGAGATCATTAAGAGTACCAGGAAGACCCTGACAAAATCAGAAATGTTATTTCCATAGTTTTGCACACTATTTTTACACATATAAAGAGGACTACGAACTTACAGGTGGCCCATCAGGACCAGGAGGTCCAGGAAGTCCTGGAAGACCTTCTGCACCCTGAAAAAAAGATAAAGGAGATTAGGCACATCTTCATTACTTCAGCAGTTTTGAAATAACACTTTCAGTAACTTGGGCTGGTCCTTCTGTCCAGTTGTAGTATGGTGTAGAATCAAAAGGGACACAGTATCATACCATTTGATCCGTTATACACGTTCACAAAACTATGCATCACAACAGACTTTTGCATACGGTTGGTGGAGTTGACACGTTTGGCACTCAAATGCAATCAAATTATCGTAATCTTCATCCTCCACATATAAGTTATATTTGAATCATGTGACAGAAGCCCTAGTGGAGTACCAGGTGCACTGAATTATGTAAAGAGACAAAACATTATCAATTTCTGATTGTCCTAATTGACAACACCCACCATAGCTCCCTGCGGTCCGACTCCGCCTGGCAAGCCATTAGTTCCAGGTAAACCCTGGAAATAGAAGATATCAAATATGTGATATAGTGAGCACATTTTAGATGTAGTAAGTACTGTATATTCATCCCTGAATCATAAAAATAACTTGTTAGAAATGACAAGAGCAATTAAAATGATTTTATACTCACTGGAGCTCCTGCTCTCCCTCTGCCCTACGAAAAATACACGACGCATTACTGGGACAAAGTCCTGCTTTAAATTGTGCCAGCATGTGTATGCCAACTCGGGGCTTAGTTGAGGTTGTACAGTATGTTGGCCTACTTACAGGAGGTCCAGGTGGCCCAGGAGGTCCGGGCTCCCCCTGTGGAAAGACAGGCAAATGTGACAACCAGACAGCAGTGCAGTAGAAATTAACAGCTGAATAAATCACATCAAATTGTATATTATGTGTACACTGACATACTGAGTATTGCAATCGTTGATTGTCCAAAAATGAAGACGATTACGTCTTATCAGCGTAAGAAAATGCAACTGAGGCACCACTACGACAGTTAATTAATTGGCACTACTAAAATGTTAATATTTTTTCAAAACACTGAAATGAACATAAAAGTATATGCACCTACGTTTCTTGGCCTGGTTGCCCGAATCTTTCACAATGACAATACATTGACTATAATCTCTCAAATATCTTAAACATCTTTAAGTTTGACTAGAATTAAAAATTGAGTAGAGTAAATAAGTGTTTCCTGTTCATAAAAATGTGTATGCGTGCAACCAAAAACACAAAGCAGTGTGAGAATACAATTTTCCTTCGGGCATAAAAATGTGGATGCTAAAATTAAAACAAGAAAATGGCAGTTTTTGTTATCACGGAATAAACCCAATTGCCTCAAAGCATGCTGTGGGTAAAAAAGGTAGTATAGACACCTATTTATTTCCAATCCCTTCACTTTTCTCACCCACTTACTCTTTATTTACCTCCCTGTATTTGTGGGTCCAAATAATCCCAGTCATGTTTAACTTGACGCATTCACTGCATTCCTCAGTATGCAAAGCTCAACACATAGACGCGGACATTGGGGAGATGACTGCAAAGTGTTTAAAAAAAATTGGAGGTAAATGTGTGCCCTGCTGATGACATAAATAATCAACTCTTGTGTTTAGTCATACAGAAAATAGTCGCAACGATGTATTTGTGCACAATCTCCATAATGCGTCGTATGAGGAAGTGAGTGGGAACAGGAATCCTCAAAAACATGGCTAATTAGCTGAATTGCTTTGGGGGTTGAATTTTCTTTAAGCAGATTTGCTGCCTTTTATCTCAATTCTCATTTCTATTGTGCTCATAATGTATGTGTATAAATATAAAATGTAGTCTGTAAATAACAGATCATCACCCTTACTTTCATAGAATGGTGAGGGGAAGACAGAATGGCATTCCATGCAGGATTAGAGAGGCTGCCGAAATTAATCTTATTCTGATCCCTCATTAAAAGTGTTCACACCATAAGGCTGAGCCAGCTTGACAAATTTAGCACGACTGAGGGCATGCAGGCCTCATAACGCCATCCTGCTACAACCTCTGATATACACTTCAACCTAGCTGTATTTATTTTTAAATGCGTCAACAACACACAACACACTTACTGCTTCCCCTGCAGGTCCGTCCTTGCCGGCAGGACCGTCAGGACCTGTCAGACCCTAAAGTAAAGACGGATATCATCACATTGCATTTTCTCGAGAAGAGAAGTCTCGAAACAACAAACATCACCCGGTTATGACACAGGTGATTTTGGGCACTTACATCCACCCCGGGAAGTCCTGGCAAGCCTGGTTTTCCTGGGGTTCCTGATATTCCTGCTTTCCCTTTTGGGCCCTGTAACAAACAGAGAGAATGTGATCAACCGAGAAAAAAAATCAAAAACAAATATTAATTTAATGTGTATCAAAATGTGTGAGATATTTATATTGTATTTAATAGATTAACAAATAATAGGGTTATTGGAGCACCCAAGCAGTTGTTGTTTAAACTGTGTCAGCGCTCCTTGTAATTATATGGAATACTCACTGCTTTCCCTGGCATTCCAGGAGGTCCGGGTTTGCCCTTTTTATGAGATAAATACGTTATGACACAACTGAAGAAATGAATGCATTTCATTGAAATTTCCACATCTGGCACAGATGACAAGTGTATACAGGGTGATTGAAAAGCAACTGCCTATTCTAAGTAAATTCTTACAAGAAATGAACATGAGAAGAAAGTATATTGCATGGTTTGGTAGAATAGACCCGTCATGGAAAATACACAAAAAAATTACAACATATAAATGTATTAGTATTTTAAAATAGGGGGTTACTTTACTTCACCCTGGTGTATTACCCTGTACTTTCAATCCGACAGTAGTTTAGTGAGTGGGGTCTAATGTTACGTTTCTGCAGGCACTGGGGGAAGAACAAACACAGCTAAGAGTGGTCACATGATGAACCCTTCCGCTGGTTTGGATGGAGGGGGATGAAGGTGCAGGGAGGAGGTGTGAGGTGAGAGTCTGGATGGTCTCACACAGCTGGGGAATGCATGAATGGACCCTCTGTACGTCTTCACCCTACCCAACCCAAATATCTCCAAATAAAATACCCTCACATGCCCTTACAAGGGCACATTCACATATACAGTAGTTTGCGCCAGTCATCAATGTATGTGGCTGAATAATTTCATAGAAAAAATGTTAAAAACAGGAAGTTAACATACTATCAATAGGGTAGGATTAATTAAGCTCTGCTTCTCTCCTACTGCTTTTGGGGAATGTTCAGTTATGGACACTTCCACCCCTCACCATGCATGTTTGAAACAAATAAACCATTACCAAACGAACAAACACAGCACGTGTAAATGACACAACACATTATACAACACAAGTTTACACAAACTATTAGAGAAGTTGTCCATTGAGTGTTCCTAATCAAAGACACTTATGATGATGATGTTGTAGATGCACTAAACCATGGGTCAAACTCAAGGCCCGGGCGCCAAATGTGGCCCACGAGAGCCAGCGAATAATGTGTGTCAATCGTGCAAGTCACATTTTTTCCTTCTAAATGTATTTGTTCTTTCATTTTGACCAACGTGTACTGCAAACAGCTTCTAAACTTGACTACTAACTGATCATGCAACAACACAGTCATTGTTATCAAAAGTAAATATGTGTAAGTAAATATGTCTGCTTGTCATCTTAACGTTCTCACTTCACTTGTCAAAGCAAGTAATCAATCAAATTGTTAGTAAAAATAGAATAACTAAATGCATGGGCAATTGTGTAATAACATTATGGGTTTATATTCATATTTATATTCATGTTTATATTCATGTCAGTATATAGCAACTGACAGTTGCAAGCGGCTCCATGGGTGAAGCCATAACTGTGATGTGGCCGTCAATGAAAACAAGTTTGACACCCCTGCACTAAACCAGACCCAGCTTGTGTCCACCTATCATTATAAGCATCAAATAATTGTGGGTTGGCCAGTGGGAGGAGTCAGTGTAACAAAAAAATTTTTCCACAAATGGCCTGGTGTTGGTTAGCATGTTAGCCTCATAGTCAGGAGATCAAGGGTTTGAATCTAAACCGGGCTCCATCTTACCTGAGAAAGGTGTGAAAGCTATCCTAAACACGACATAAACATTTTCTTCAACGCTATAAAGTAATTGCTTTTAGTCCTTTTTTAGTACAAAAAATTCTGCTCACTGGGGCAGATTTGCTGTTAGACTGGTTGGAGATGTTGCTAAAGTGGAGCAAGTGTTCATGCACTGGGTCAACTCACATCAGTGCCATCCCGTCCAGGGGGCCCTGGTGGCCCTGGTAGACCAGCGGCTCCTCGGAGGCCTGGTCTCTGCAATATATCAAATATATTGGTGGGGGGTGCGGGGTCATCATTACGTATACATCATAAGTGTGATAAAACACTGTAGTGTCATTGTGCAGGTTTAATATGACATGTATACGTTATATGATGCAAAGAAGGACCCCTTGTGTATAAAATAGTCAATATTGGATAAATACTACTAATACCACTACCGAGAATAGTTATGAGAATAATTTCAGTGAGGATTTGTCCAAGGGGCTTGTGCGGTGGACTGGATGGACAGAGGAGCCATTGTGTGCTCCCCCTCTCAATCAATGCATTTCACAGCTTCCTGAAAAACACTGCCAGTGAAAAGAGGCCCACACATCAGCATCATACGAAAAAGTATTATAGGTGAGTAGTTATTAAGCAAATAGTTGCTGTAAAACATAATCATATGTCCTCCTCAACTTTCATTGATGCACTTCTCTAAGGTGTGTCACCTGCTCAATGAGGCTTCAAAGACAACTTGGACGCCATTGGCGAAACCCTACCTGGCCAGAGGAGGATGACAAAAGCTGGCACAGTAAGAGCAACCACAAAGCCGCGAAGGTCGTCATGACTCCTAGCTCGACCTCTCAAAGCGGACTTTCACGCGGAAAAGATCAAATTCCAGCCGTCGGTCCTGGCTCCTTCCCCCTTAGCGTCCAACGGAGCCTTCGTTCGTTCGAGCCCGAACCTCCAGAAAGTAGGAAGGGGCTGATCTCAGTCTAGACTTGTGTGGTGGGGCTCGGGGGTGAGGACGAGTAGGGACGGTGGTGGAGGAGGAGGACGCAGAAAGTCGAGTAGGGACCACTTTGAACATCAAAAAGTGGGCGGGGCCTCAATGCTCGAGCGTTGTGGGGGTTTGTACTTCGACCAATTAGAAGACAGAGCTGCTCTGATTGACAGCAGGGAGTTTCCGCGGTATCGCTGAATCCTTTCCATCTTCAACATTTTCATCTTAGTTTGCAAATAAAAGCTCGAAAAAAATTAATAAAATAATAAAAATGATAAACGTATTTAAACATTGGCTGTCTCGGTGGAAGCAGCTAGACAGCGACTGAAATTAAAAAAAAATTCTAATTTCAAATTTCAGCAGTCCCATGGCGGTTTACACATGAAGGCCACTGAGAGCCGACTGAAACCCTCAGGGGACACAACCCAGGCTCTGTGGGACGGACGTCTGTCTCGCCCGGTTGGGCTGAGATATAAAAATAATAAAGGGATACAGCGCTTGGTAGATCAAGCCTGAAGTCTTAGTCTTAGACCAAGGACCGTAGAGAATTGTCTCTGATACATATCAACATATGAAGGTTCAGTTCTAACTGTATGCTTTAGCAAAGAGGTGGGTTTTGTGTTGACTTTTAAATAAAGAGAGGGTGTCTGTCCCCCAGATTGAGTCTGGGCAGATGGTTCCATAATAGAGCAGCCTGGTAACTAAAGGATCTACTTCCCATTCTACTTCTAAAAATTCTAGAAGTGACAAGTAATTGTAAATTCTGAGTTCTACTGGGCCAATAGGGTTTTAGGAGCTCCTTAAGATATACCGGTGCCTGACCGTGTAGTAAAAGAAGAGAAAAGATGTGCCTTTATTAGTTCCGCAAGGGGAAATTTCAGGTTTACAGCAGCAACAGTAAGAAAGCACACAAGAGCACAGTACAAAAGTACAAGAGCAGTGTAGGTATAGAACAAGATATAGAACAAGTTATTTACAGTATTTACAGCTGTGTACATATTGAGCAGTTATTGCACAGTTGTTGTATGGTAGTTACACAGCTATTGCACCGTTTATTGCATGGTTATTACATGACTATTGCACAGTTTATTGTACAGTTATTGCACAGAATTTGGAGCAGTTTATGATATAAAATATGACAGCTGCAGGAAGGAAGGACCTGCAATACCTCTCCTTCACACACTTTGGTTGGAGCATCTTGTCACTAATGGAGCTTCTTAGTGCAGTGAGTGTGTGTTGGAGCGGGTGGGAGTTGTTCATCGTGGAGGACAACTTGGCTGTCAACCTCCTCTTGCCCACCTCCTCCACCTGTTCCAGAGGACATCCCAGGACAGAGCTGGCCTTCTTCATCAGTTTGTCCAGCCTCTTCCTGTCAGCTGTTGTGATGCTGCCTCCCCAGCAGACCACAACATAGAAAAAGGGAGAGGCCACAACAGAGTCATAGAAGTTCTTCAGGAGTGTACCCTGCACCCCAATGACCTCAGCCTCCAGAGCAGGTAGAGTCTGCTCTGACCTTTTTTTATAGAGTGCATTTGTGTTGTCCGTCCTGTCCAGCCTATGGTTAAGATGAACACCCAGGTACTTATAAGATGTCACCATCTCTATGTCCCTTCCCTGGATGTTCACCGATGGTGGGTGGGTTTGGGGGCGCAGACTAAAGTCCAGAGCCAGTTCGTTAGTCTGAGCAGGTAGAGTCTGCTCTGACCTTTTTTTATAGAGTGCATTTGTGTTGTCCGTCCAGTCCAGCCTATGGTTCAGATGAACACCCAGATACTTATAAGATGTCACCATCTCAATGGATCCTCCTGATGGAGGAAGACGCCAAGGTTTCTGACTGTATTGTGGGTGGTGAGTACAAGACCATCTAAAACAGTAATATAATTTACAAGCTTGTCTCTGTCGTGCTGGAAACCAAAGGCTATGATTTCAGTTTTATCTAATTTTATTAGTAAAAACTTTGAAGTCATCCAACTCTTAATGTTGTTTAGGCTTGCCTGGAGTTTGGACAGCTGACTGGCTTAATTATGTTTCATTGATAAGTGCATTTGTGTGTCATCTGCATAGCAATGAAAATTAATGTGTTTCCTAATGACATTAGCTAAAAGGCACATATAAAGGCTGAATAATGCTGGTCCTAGCACAGAACCCTGTGGGAAACCATGATTGCCCTTCACATGACTGAAATTTGTATTACCAATGGATACCAACTGCAGGTGATCTAACAGATAACACACAGTAATTCTGTTCCTTTAATGCCAAGAGTGAGTTCTAATCGGCGTATTAGAATGTGGTGGTCAATTGTGTCGAATGCTGCTGTAAGGTCTAGTACATCTAATACTGAAACAAGGCCTTTGTCTGAGGGGTGAGGAGGTCATTAGTCATTTTTACGAGTGCTGTTGTTGCGCTGTGGTGCATCCTAAAAATCTTGACTGAAAGACCTCGAGCAGATGATCGGTTTTGAAGGAAAACGTGTAATGGATTGTCAACTACATTCTCTAGGATCTTGGAGAAAAATAGAAGGTTTGATATTGGTCCGTAATTAGCTAAGACATGTGGATCGAGGTTAGGTTTGTTAAGAATTGGCTTGATTACAGCCACTTTGAATGATTGTGGTACGCAGCCTGTCACTAGTGACATATTGATTATATTACGAAGAGCTATGATGACTAGTGGAGTAGTATCTTTAAACAAATGAGTGGGGATGGGATCTAACTCACAAGTAGATGAGTTTGAGGAGAAGATTATAGAAGCTAGTTCCGAAGGATTTTAAAACTATTTAAGTGTGTATCAGTAATCACCGTTTCCTCCGAGGTCGCTGTGTTGGAGGGACGTACCACACCAGTTAATGGGGGTGGGTAGTTTATATGGTGTCTAGTAATAGCAATTCTATTGCCAGAAAATGACATGAAGTCATCACTGTTAAAAGTGGAAGGGATGGATGGGTTGCTAGTACTATGGCACTTTGTTAACCTAGCCACAGTGCTAAAGAGGAATTTGTGGTTATTTTTGTTTTGTTCAATTAAAGATGAGTAGGGGCCGCACGGTGGCTGAGTGGTTAGCACATTGGCCACACAGTCAGGAGATCTGGAAGACCTGGGTTCAAATCTCCGTTGGGCATCTCTGTGTGGAGTTTGCATGTTCTCCCCGTGCGTGCGTGGGTTTTCTCCGGGTACTCCGGTTTCCTCCCACATTCCAAAAACATGCATGTTAGGTTAATTGGTGACTCTAAATTGTCCATAGGTATGAATGTGAGTGTGACTGGTTGTTTGTCTATATGTGCCCTGCGATTGACTGGCGACCAGTCCAGGATGTACCCCGCCTCTCGCCCAAAGTCTGCTGGGATAGGCTCCAGCATCCCCGTGACCCTAATGAGGATAAGCGGCATAGAAAATGGATGGATGGATGGTAAGATGAGTAGTAAGCTGTTCCGGCATTACACGGGGCCTTTCTATAATTTTTTTGGCTCCCTTTCCAGGCTATACGATTTTCCTGTGAGTGGGTGAAACACCATTTCCTCTCTAATTTTTGTGTTTTACATTTCAGCTTATGGGTATGTGAAATTGTACCATGGAGCAGATTTCTTTGGATTCCTCTTTCTTAACTTTAGCGTGAAAGTTTCTCGTAAGAGGGAGGTTGTGCTGTCTACGAGCTCATCAATCTGTGATTGACTGATTGTAGTATTGTTTATTGTATTTATAGATGGCAATGAGTTTAAATTGATTGAGGCTGCTGTCTGATAGCCATCTGGTAAGCACGGTTTTATCTGCTAGTGTGTAATTAGCTAAGTGGAATTCACATGTGATTTAAAAAATGATCAGACAGAACAGGATTTTGTGGAAATACTGTTAAGTGTTTAATATCAATGCGATTTGTCGGGACGTGTGTGATTATGACACTACCTGGGAGAACCCATTTGCATCTAATAGTGAAGTGAATGAAGAGGTTAGGCTGTCATTGTTTACATCCATAAGAATGTTAAAGTCACCCACTATGATTATTTCACCTATTCTAATTACTAGACTTGATAGAAACTCCGGGAAGTCAATTAAAAACTGGCAGTAGAGGCCACTTCATTTAACCTGAGTATTCTTCTTTGAAAGCGAGCTGATGTTTAAAAGACCACATTGAATTTTTAAACATTGCTGCACTGGTGAGTGTAGTTTTTAATGTTATTAGGTTTTCCATGGCGATGTGTAGATTTAATAAAAGGTATCAATTTACAGACACAGTCTCAATATGATTATCAACCATATTTAAAAAATGAATCCGGATCAATGGTGTTTGCTACTTCCAAAAAAAATAACATGCCAACAATGTCTGATGTATTTATTGGGTGACATTAAGGTGTGATGAAAATATAGAAAACAAAGACTAATGTATGGAAACAGCAACACTTCCCAGCAGAAGACACAGACAGGTTTCATCAAAGTGTCAGAAAATATTTTTATTCTGCTTTTAAACAACCAGGTCTTCAGTTGGAAGAAAGGTCACATATAAAGAACTTAAGCATCTTAACTTTAACTCAGGCAGTTCATATTCCAAATTAAGTGCAAGTGTTGAAAGAAAAGCAAACACCCTCTCCCTAGACAAAAATGAGTTTAAATACAATCACGCAGTCTATCACATTTTTGGCAAGGATTTATGTTGTCCAAAAGTCAACTTTCCGCTCGTGGAAAAGCACAGGCAGTGAAACATCACTAAAAAAAAAACATTTTGTGACAGAGTCCAGCATGGACACAACAGCCTGCAAATGAAAACAAAAACCTTTCAATTTATTCTTTAGTGCAAAGCAACATTTTCTTGTGAAAACACTGATTAACAAAAAGCAGACTTTACTTAAATTCACAATAGTAATTTCTGTATTCAGTAGAGGAACTAAATGTCAATCTTAAACTCATAAATTTGTCTGTGAGCAAGTTGAGGACAAAAGTAAAGTGGAGTTAACAATTTATTATTTCTTAAAATGAAAATAATCACCATCATAACCTCAAATATGGGAATAAAGCAAAATATAAAAACAATAAATCCAAAAATAATTATTTCATCATTTCTCATGTAATGTTTTTTCACTTAGATGGTATAGAAAATGGGTGGATGGATGAATCAGTTGTTACTTTAGGTTGTAATTTCATTGTATAAGGGTTTAAATGTCGCTCACAATATCCTTGGTTGTTGGTTGCAGAACTATGTAGCCAAATTAGGTAACCATAATATTACAAACAGCTCTCTATATGATGTAGTGCAGTTCCATTGCAAATTACAACCACATTAATAAACATCGTATTAAATTATTGTGTGTCTGCTAGTCGTTTATTATCTTTTCAAAGGCAGAGATTAGAACATCTCTTATGTCAATGTTTTCTGCATTTAACTGTCCTTTCTGAGGTTTTTTGGGCAACAATTCATTGACGTGGCAATCTCTTAATGGAACACTGTTCTGCGCAGGATACTACAGCTCCAAGAAATTAAATAGACAAAAATCGTTTTTGCCCAGAACCTAACAATGCCAAAACAGTTGTTAGAGATAATCATTTAGACTGAAAAGCACTAAAATAAGGCCGAGGTAATACAGGAACTATTCATGTGTTACCCATGTTGGGGTCTAAACTTGAAGGGTTTGACTCCATGTTGATGTCCTCTGACTTTTTCTCAGGTGTCTGTTCGTCCCCTTTTTTATGGGCGCTCCCTTTTGCTGCCAACACTTTGTCCTCTTTATCTAGCACTTGAGTAAAATCAGTCCTTGGGATCTTCTCCTCCCTGCCTGATGACAGACAGGGTGAATGTTTTGAAGTCTTAAGAGGTGTTTGGGCAGGCAAGCTCATTTGGGCCTTCGCACTAGTCTTCCCCTCTCCCTGGCCAGTGCTCACGTCTCCAGTAGAAATGCCGTTGCTTTGCATCACTGCGCTCTCTTCTCTCTTCTTCTTCGGAGGCTCCTCCATGCCCACATCTTCATCCATTTGCATGACATTGTCAGGTTCCTGAATGGTCTCCTGTGAACTGTTTGTAGATTTAAACTGAATATCTGCAGTGGGCTCAGTTTTGACGGTCACAGGGTCAGGAGTGGGTGACTGATCCATTTCATCAACATCATCAGCAGAGTCGTTGCTGTTCCCCAAACTGTTACTGGTCTGTAGTCCACTGCTGGTCCCATTCCCAACAATCATTTTATCTGCCTTGGGCTGAGGCATTGCCTCAGACAGTTTAATTTTGTCTTTACTTGTTTCAGTCTCTTTCTGTGCCTTTTCTGTATTGTCCAGCTCCTCCTCTTTTAGACGAACCCCCTTTTCTCCATCTTTGCTTTTAGCCCTTGAATAGACATCATCCCGACCATCTCCATTGCCAACAGCTTCGGATCTTTTCTCTGCCTTCCTGAACTGCTTCTGAATCTTTCTGGGACACCACACAAATTTATCCTTTGGTTCAAAGTGAAGGTAGGCAAAGCGCACTAAATCCTGACGTTTGTGTTTATCCAGAACCGCAAATAGAAAGTAGTCGAGTACACTGCGTTTAACACTGGTGAGGTTCTTCTTGACCAGCGTCTCCTCAAGAAAGAATCGCACGAGCGGTGCCTGATAGTGCTCAAAGCCCAGCTCCCCCAGGCTCTTCAGGATGCGAGTGATGCGCAGGTTGTTGTGCATGTTTCTACAAGAGATGAGAAAGTTTAAAGTGAAATTTCTACAAAAGATGAGACAGTTCAAAGTGAAATGATGAGCTTGAGAGTTCATGAGGAAAATATACCATCACAAAAATATCAAATTTACCGCTCAAGGTTCCCAAAGCGCTCTTTCCAATTGTCTGCTCGTGTTACCTCACCCGTCTCCTTGTTAACTAGGCGGATGCCATAGAAGCCCAACATGAGTTCGTAAGACTCCACCAGCCGCTTTTTGGCATCCTCATTACACTTGAAGGCCTGGGGTAAAGACAATGAGCCAAAGTGAAAACGCTGCAGTTAAGATAGAGTTAAGGAAGGTCAACCATGTGACACTCACCTCTATTTCCTTCTTGGTGAGTTCAGAAGCCATATAGTTTACCCCTGGTTCACGAAGTGGGAACAGCCTGACAGTAACAGAAGAAAAAAGGTCACTGAACATGTGACCGCAATGTCTTGTAAATTTGTAAAATAATGAGTCTTGTTACAAACAGTGACACATTCATCCATCCACCAAGCATTGCGCAAATAAGTTAAGTAGTTCAGGTTTGCATGAGAATAAAATAACTTTACGTTGCTCATACTGTATGTTATTAAAAAGTAAGTAAAAATACATGGCTCAAGACGACCATAGTGTCTCACACTGGACATACTGCGGATTGACTACTACAATCCATTGCGCAAGTGCATGAAAGCCGAAACTACAGTGCCATACAGTAGTGACAAAATTGGTAAATTACACTTTTAGCATGTTCTAATTGGAGTGGCTGATATTGGCATAACAATTATATATAGGTTCATGCAGGTATTGGCTTTTCTCCCGATTAGGATATCAATGAACAAGTGATGACGTCCCACACAGCAACAAGCTTGCTAGCTCGGGATGTCCATGGTATGGAATTATTGCCAAGTCTTGCTTTTAGTATGTAAAAACGCAATTTGCAATGAAACCACTGGTTAAGGAAAGTGGGGGAGCTGCAGGTAAATTCTGATTTTTTGCTCATGTATCTGATGCTACTGCAGTCTGAACAGTAAGATCGCATATATCTGATAAGTCATCGGAAGGAGTGGTTTATCGTGCAAGACTAGGATAAAAGTACTCAGTTCTTCTCATCCAAAAAATATTTAAAAAGGTGTTAGTGAAGCAGCTCTCGTCAATCTCACCACTCCTGCCTTTGACATCCATCCAATTTCTATGCCGCTTATCCATATTAGGCGACCAGTCCAGTGTGTACCCCGCCTCCCGCCCGAGGTCAGCTGGGATAGGCTCCAGCATACCCGAGACCCTAATCCAGCCACATGTTCAAAATTCTTGGCCTCTCCTACACAAAATTTATCCGAGTGCGAAAATATTGACTCTAGTTGTACAAACCCTTTAAATTGCCTCAAACGCAAATGCTGGTCATGTGCGGACCAATACTGAAATATCAATACTTCCAATACCAGCCTCCTCGTGCTCTAAAGCCGATTCTGAAATCAAAACATTGGTACTTTTGATACTTCAGTTACAGTGGTCTGAAAAGGCGTTTGCCCCCTCCTGATTTCTTTTTTTTGTTATTTATTTGCATGTTCTCCCCGTGTGTGCGTGGGTTTCCTCCCACATTCCAAAAAGATGCATGTTAGGTTAATTGGCGACTAAACTGTCCATCAGTATGAATGTGAGTGTAAATGGTTGTTTGTGCCCTGCGATTGACTGGCGACCAGTCCACGGTGTACCCCGCCTCTCGCCCAAAGCCAGCTGGGATAGGCTCCAGCATCCCCGCGACCCTAATGAGGATAAGCAGCATAGAAAATGAATGAATGTTACTTATATATTGTGTTCAAGCTTTTATAATTTCCCTGATTATATTAGTCAAAAGTTTCATACTTTGAAGTTTACTTTGTTTTTAAATGGATGTTTGCGCTATATCAAAATGTGCAGAAAAATCATATTGTACCAGCATTATTTAAATCAAATTGTTATTTGAGAATTTATTAACACTACAGTCACTGCTCATTTCTGATAGCTATCTAGCGACATCACGATAAACGAAGCATAATATGCACATGCTTTACATGAAATGTGACCTGACATTGGTTTGAGGAAAGAGCTGCTGCCTAAATTAGTATGTGTTGATATAAAAAATTAAGTACCGGATGACATTGGTACATCGGTAAAAGCCAATATCGAGCACCTCTAGACTCTAAGCATGTTTTACATAGAATTGTGATTTGTGTTCAGCACGCAAAAACAAATAATTAAATAAATTTCAATGAGACAGAACGAAAGTGGACTGTTGCAGCGAAGTCAAGGCTGTGGAGTATATACAGATCATATCTTACATAATCATTCATGTTTATTTCTGTCAGTTCTTGCTCCGTGACATCAAATGCAACAATGCCGTGATGACAAATGCATTCGAGGAAAGTGCACATACCACTGAATGTATGAGTGAACTCTCTCCAGCCTTTTGTAGTCATTCTTCCATTCTTTGAGGAAAGATTCAATGTAGACATCTGTGTCACATTAGAAAATATCATGTTGATATACTGTACATGCAACCTCAAAGCAGATTATTATGGTGTGACTGAAATATCATACCATCAGGTGCAGAAGGAAATTTATTGAGGTAGAACTGCAAGTTGTTCATTTTGTCTTCCGAGCATTCGTCGTCTGCAAGATTCTGGCAGAGAAAAAGACGCATGACACGACAGACCCATACTGTGTCAGATGGTTGGAGTGTGAGGAGGACGACACAAGACAGTTTACGGTACTTACCGGATATCCTCTTCTGTAGTTCTGCATGTCCTTTGCGGCCCTCATGTTTCTGGGCGTGTGATGCCACTGCAAACCATCACGACGGGAATACGTGTTTTGTCAACATTTAAAGGTGACGCACATAATATATGGTCCACCATGGATGACAGCACATCAACGTGCAGACAAGTAGGCGTTTGACACAATGCTCAAACCATTCACGTTATGTAAATCAAGGTTGACGCTAATTCATTTTTTAAGCCAAATCATTTGGCAGCTACTTCCCGTTCTTCTGTTTACTTAAGCAGAACCAATGTCCCCACATGCAGCCCAAAAACAAAACACTCCCCAAGCTCCTTGTAGTTGATAGCGTAAGCTAGCGTGAGCCAGTTAGGCTAGCTAGCTGCTAGCTAGCTGCTAGCTACTATTAGCCTCGCACCGACACCGTCCAAACAAGTACCACTTATACTCCCACGCCACCAGCGTGGCGAGCAAATGTTGAAGTTAGTTAAAGTACTCACCGATACTAAAGTCCACCCACATTTGTTTTTGTCTTGGCTGGACCGACGAGATTGGGCATTTCCGGCCGGGTCCTCTCCATCACTTTCTGTGTCCCAGGTCGAGTCGTAATCACACACACAGTCGTCCTCCATGATTCCCAGAACGACAGAAACCCCCCTAAAGCTATCCGAGATTGTTTCCCACCGCTGATGTGCATGGATCCAGCTACACTGGCACGTTCGGGTTAGACGGGGACTGTCCTGACCAGCCTGTGTTTGCAGGCCGCCATGGACCCTCCTTTCTGCTCCGCGCGGCGATGATGCCTTCAGGTGCTCGAGTGGGCGTTGAACTACACAGGCCTCACGATCACAAACGCACCATAGTACGTGCTTTCATAGAGCTACGGAGTTCTTTACTGGTTTTGTCTTTTCTTAGATGCAATTAACAAGACGGAGTCGCTCCATCGCTTATTGATTTCGATCGAGAGGGAAATAAATGCACTTAACGCAACATTAACCATCATATACCATACAGAGTGCAGACAGTTTTAACGTTCAATGCACCAACTATTGTATTTTATTGGCCCTTTAATCGATTTGAATGCCTCCTCTAAAAGCGCTGAGCGGTGAAAACATTTTAGTGTAACAAAGTCTGTGCTGCTAGGGAAAACTGTATAAGGGAGGCATAGTTTGTGACGTCACTCCATTTAGAAAGGCGTTTGTATTAGTAGTGCTCAGCACACTTTTTCTGGTGGCTACGTGCCACTAAATAGATGCAGCACACTCAAGAAGTCAGAGAGAAAAATACTATCTGCAAAAATGCTACGGAAAAATAATATACGCAACAGCATCATTAGTTTCTTGATACACATACATTACAGAGTTGAATCGCTGCTCTGTGTTAAATACACCTTGTTGTACTACACTTGTGTTCATCCATACATCATGGTTCCTTACTAAGCTGTAATGAGTTAATCTAATGCAATCTAATGTGATTATATTATTTCAATAAGTCAATGTTAGGCATTCTATGAAATAAATGACAAAGTTCTAACTTGTATACTGCACACCAAATCTAGAGTTAATAGGGTTGTTACCTAATCCCGCTAGTTGCTGGACAGGCAAAATATTCAACGTATATTAGTGTGAAAAAGTGCCCCCTTCCTGATTTCTTTTTTTTTGTGTGCAAGTTTGTAAAACTTGTGATGACGACTACTTCCTTGATGTTTCAGATCATCAAACAGTCAATGACAACACAGCTCAACATAAAATGCAGTTTTACATGAAAGGTTTTGTTATTAAGGGTTGGGTCACCCTTAGCAGCAACAACTGCAATCAAGTGTTTGCTATAGCTTGCAATGAGTTTCTTATAGCACTGTGGAGGAATTTTGGCCCACTCATCTATGCAGAATTGTCATTCAGCCACATTGGTGGGTTTTTGAGCATGAACTGCAGTTTAAAGGTCATGTCACAGCATCTCAATAGGATTCAGGTCAGGACTTTGACTAGCCTGCTCCAAAGTCTTAATTTTGTTTTTCTTCAGCCATTCAGAGGTGGACTTGCTGGTGTGTTATGGATCATTGTTCTGCTGCACAAACCCAAGTTGGTTTCAGCGTGAGGTCACAAACAGATGGCCGGACATTCTCCTCCAGGATTTTTTGGTAGACAGCAGAATTTATGGTTCCATTTATCACAGCAAGTGTTCCAGGTCCTAAAGCAGCAGACCAGCCCCAGACCATTACATTACCACCACCATGTTTTATTGCTGGTCTGATGTTCTTTTTATGAAATGTAATGCAAGTAAATGTTATTTATTAAGTTATGGTATTATTTCAGTTATGATACCACCACAGTGTCCACATTGGGAGAGTTCCCACAACAGTAGCAAAGAGCAATTAGGAACACAAAAAATAAAGGAAAAACTCGGGGAAGCCCCAGTAGTGCAAACCGGAATCTGATGAGTAATGATTCATAAACTGTGGACCATTAGCATAAATAGACAATTTGAATATTACTCTAAAATGATGTACTGTATACCTTTGTATACATGCATACATAAATCAGTAGGACAAAAATAGAATTAGTGGCGTGAACACATGGTGACACGAACTGGTGAAGCACTTTCATGTAAGGCAGAACTATTAATAGATTTAAGTATAATGGCAGGAGTAGATTCATTGTTGAACTGCCTCTGGTCTCTATTTTTAGCCCGAGTTACTGTGGAAACCAGAAGCCTCAGCCTGCATCCCGTGTGGCTATTTAGTGCTGCTGCTTCATCACTTATGCTGTATTCAAATATTGGGAAAGAGTTCTTTATTATACAGCAAGATTAAACAATTTAAGACACTCAGTTGGGTCATGCCAATTGGCAGTCATTGAGTTTAGTGACATAGGCTTTACTACATAAGGTTGAGATCAAGGTCAAGCTTGATCTATACAGCACATCTTAAAATAGCCACCACTGCCCTCAAGTGCTGTACAAATAAAACAGAACAGTATGGTAGTAAGAAGATGTCATAAAAAAAACGGACATTAAACCAACATGAGGTCAGAAAGAAAAATTTGGCCCAAAACAAAAGATACAATAAATGTAAATAAAAACAGTGAAAGTTACAGACTGAAACATAAATACATAAAATGTCCGGCTGAGCTTGTGTTAAAAGCAAGTGCAAAGACGTTATTACGTTCCATGTTTGCCCCTCGTCTTCTGCACTTTGTTGTCCTGGTCTTCTCTGTCTCTGTGTTTTTTTTCTGATGTCAGAGGCCCTCCTTGCTGCCTTATTGCAGACTACTCTGTGCCCTTGTTGCTGATTGTCTAACGATTGTTTGCAGCCGGGAGATGTCGGTTGTTTTTTCAATTTTTAGACTAACTGGCCTCACGCCTCTGCATCTGAGGTCCAGACCTACACAGCACGTACCATTTGGAACTCAATAGAGCTCTAAGGCTCAAAGGGCACATTTGTGGCAATTGCAAGGATTTTTTGGCACACATTTTTTTAACCAAATGATTTTGTGTCAGAGATGAAGAAGGAAGAGGGCAAACGTTTTGGCCGTGACTGTTCGTGGTGTGATGTCTGTTTCGAGGGGTGTGTGGGTGGATGTTGGAGACAGGGATGGTGGGACACTAATCAGTGCCAAAACATCTTGTTTTTGCCATTTCGCCATTTCGCCATTTTGTTGACAAATTGTGACATTTGTCAGCCTTTGATGATGTATAGGTTAGAGATAGATACAATAGACTGCAGTGCCATCGGATTTATATCTACATATGAAAGAGGTCTGAGTCGCATTTGAAAAAATCAACAGAATCGTAATTGATCAGCTGTGTGCTTTTTTTAGAAGAATCTGAACTACAGCTTGTATACTAAACAATTGCAAGCTTTGACCTTCTATGGTCCGATTACTGCTTCTAATTAAAGCCTGCTGGAGTCTGAAGAGGTGATCAATACAAATTAAGTAACATGTAATGAATCATTCCCAATGGGGAAATTAAGGTTTTCAATCTTGTGACACAAAATCTAATACATTTTTCCACTCGCATATGGATGACACAGTAACATAACAGATGCCTCCTTCATCTTCCGCTTAACTTGTTCAATGTCAAAGTCTACACCGCCTCTCCTTTTTTCTGACAGTTTTTAATCAGTAGAGAAATTGTGAACAGGGTCCTTTCTTCTCTGAATGTTTCAAATGTGTTTGTGTCACAACACAAATCAAGTGAAATGCTTGAAGAAGAATCATGAGGGTAATGAGGGGGTATTTCAGTGTTTATCAGAAACAGAAAACTACAGTACATTACTATGCAAGAGATAACAAAGCTTAGGTTAATTATCACAGACAATACCTCCAGTTAATCTACATACCATTCACCACCTACAGTTCAGCACCATGATGATAAAAGTGTTCTCTTTTATAAGTAGGCCTGTGATAAAATATGATTTAGGACCCTTGATTTGATGTATAATGCTGCGAATAGAATAATTTTCAATAAGTTCAGAAAGTTGTTCTATAGTTGTGAATTACATTGGATAAAACAATACGACTAACTGCAAAATATAATGAGATCCAATACCTAATACCTTTATAGAGGCAAAGCTCAAGTTTGAATTGAACAATATCTACATTGTCCTGTTTTAATGGCTCATTTTTATAACTGGACCATTACACTTTGAATATTAGTCATCTACCTCACTGCCTGTGCTTGCCTGTGCAAGTAACCATGGAAACCAACATCCAATAGTGCAGCTCTAAAAAAAGCAGTAAATGTATCATTGGTATTCAATTGTCATTTTGCCAACGTATAGGCAGTCACACATACACGGCCACATAGTGGACACACACAGCTCACACACCCACACGCCCCGCCACCACCCACAAACACCCACCCACACACACACGCGATGAAAACCAACATTTAATTCTGCACCTCTCAAACAACTGTGACTGGTATTTATATGTCATTTGTCAAATGAACCCCCCCCCCCCAACACACACACACGCACACAATGGATAAATACAAACACAGAAAATTTAGCAGAAAAATACTCGCTATGTAAATGCTATATATTGCATGCATATGATGCATGCATTTGCTTTTGAAAGTCATTGCTTATAATATATATACACGATATATATAAGGTATTTACTGTACACAGTAGTGTCCAATTTGTCTAACCAGATTAAGTACTGTTTAGTATATATTTTTTGCTACATGGCAAACAAGTTACCAGTGGGTGCAGTAGATTCTCCAAAAACAAACAAGACCCAGTATTCATTACATGCATGCTTTTAAGGTTGTGCAATTGGGCAATTGGTTGAAAGGGGTGTGAAAAAACAAATAGCAGCGTGGCATCCAATCAGTGGTCAGTGATAATTTTTGTGAAAAAACAGGTGGGAATCAGGTGGCCCCTATTTAAGGATGAAACCAGCACTTGTTGATCATGCATTTTTCTTTGAAAGCCTGATAAAAATGGGTCGTTCAAGACAATGTTCACAAGAACAGCGTACTTTGATGAAAAACCTGATTGGCGAGGGGAAAACTTATGAAGAGGTGCAAGAAGATTTTGGCTTTTCGGCTAAAATGATCTCCAATGCCTTAAAATGAAAAGCAAAACCAGAGACGCCTGAAAACAGTAGACAACTGTCAAAATGGATCAAGGAATAACCAGAATGGCAATAGTTCAGCTGATCAGCCTCAGGATGATCAAAGACAGTCTGGAGTTACCTGTAAGTACTGTGACAGTTAGAAGACGTCTGTGTGAAGGTAATCTATTTACAAGAATCCCCCACAGTTCCTCTGTTAAAAAAGGCATGTGCATCAGAGGTTACAATTTGTCAAAGAAAACATTAACTGGCCAAAAGAGAAGTCGAGGAACATTTAAGGACTGATGAGAGTAAAATTGTTCTTTTTGGGTCCAAGCGCCGCAGACATTTTGTGAGCTATATTTTAGCCCCAGTACACAGTGAAGACAGTGAAGCATTGCGGTGCAAGCATCATGATTTTCCCTTACTATGGTGTTGGGTCTATTCAGTTTGCAGATGTCAAAATACTTGAAGAGTTCATGTTTCCTTATGCTGAAGAAGACATGCACTTTTTCAACAAGACAATTACCCCAAACACACTAGTAAACGAGCAAAATCTTGGTTCCAAACCAACAAAATGAATGTTATGAAGTGGCCAGCCCAATCCCTGGACCTTAATCCAATCGAGAACTTGTGGGTTGACATCATAAATGCTCTTTCTGAAGCAAAACCAAGAAATGCTAAAAAACTGTGGAATGTCCTTAAACAATCTTTGTGTGGAATAATAGCTGAAAGGTGCCACAAGTTGATTGAAACCATGCCACACAGATGTGAAGCAGTTATAAAAAACTGTGGTCATATAACTAAATATTAGTTTAGTGATCCACAGGATTGTGAAATCCTAGAAGCAAAAACGTTTGTAAAAATAGTTTTGAGTTTGTAAAGCCAAGGGCAGACTGGTAAATTGTTTGCCATGTGGCAATAAAAATACAGCAATAACAGTGATTAATCTGATTAGTCACATTGGACTGCTGTTATGTTGAACACTACTGTGTATATCTATAGCTATATCTATGCCTATATATCCATCCATCCATTTTATATATATATACAGTATATATACTGTATATATATATATAAAACACACTTCATGAGTATGTTATTAAGGAAATAGGTTCCTTCTCAAAATATAGTAGTATATATACTGTATATAATATATATATATATATATATTATATACCTGCAGTATATAGTATGTCTATATATTAGTATATATACTGTGTATATATAAGGAAATAGGTTCCTTCTCAAAATGAGGTCTTTATGGAAAATGTGATAATATTATTTGTTTTAAAGCCTTTATTCCTTTAATGAAAAATACGAATTTGGCTTTGTCGCTGTCCATTGTGCTCCCCACCTCCTAGTGTTGAAGTGGAGGCACACTTGCCAGTGTGTGTGTTATGCATTAATAAATATACTGGACTTTCGGGGCTTGTTTGCGCATGCGACATGGACAATCTGCAGGGAACCACCTTGTATACATTATTGCTCCCCACGGTGCATTTAGAAATGTTAGAAAAAAATACAATATCGGATTTAAAGCGGCTCCGAACGATTGTCTCGGCCTGTTTCCTTCTTCTGCATGAACGTCTCATGCCACAGGCTGCAACACCAATGTGAGGATACGCACGCAGCCACCTGTAACTGCGCCTCCGCTGCAGACTTCTCACGACAGCAGCGAGGATGAAGAAGCAGAACATCCGGACCCTGTCGCTCATCCTCTGCATGTTCTCCTACTTGCTGGTAGGCGCCGCCGTCTTCGACGCGCTCGAGTCGGAGACGGAGAGCTCCCGCAGGCGCATCTTGGAGCAGAAGCGCAACGAGATGAAGAAGAAATACCGGTTCTCCGAGGAGGACTACCGCGAAATCGAGAGGGTGGTACTGCAAGCAGAACCCCATCGCGCCGGGAGACAATGGAAATTTGCTGGTTCTTTTTACTTTGCGATTACAGTCATCACCACTATTGGTAAGATGGAATTTTCTTTTTCTTTATAATCTACAATGACATATGATATGTTTCCTCCTTCACTCGATATGTTTATTGTTGTGGTAGTAGTTTATACTGTGTCCTACAGAACCCTGTTTGAAATATTTTAGTGACATCATTTGCTACTTGAGGGACCAAAATATTACAAACAGTATGATGCAGTACAGTTCCACAACACTGCAAACTATATAACCACAGTATGATGTTTGTCATTACTTGAGAACAACATTGTTTAACATCCACCAACCTGACATGAAGCTGCCTCTCATTTGAAGGTTATGGCCATGCGGCACCAGGCACAGATGCAGGAAAGGTGTTCTGCATGTTCTATGCAGTACTGGGCATTCCTCTGACTTTGGTCATGTTCCAGAGTCTGGGAGAGAGGATGAACACATTTGTGCGCTATCTTCTACACAAGACCAAGCAGTGTTTGGGCCTTAAACTCACTGAGGTGTCAATGGAGAACATGGTTCTAGTGGGTTTCCTATCCTGTATCGGAACACTCTGCGTGGGTGCTGCAGCTTTCTCCCACTTTGAGGGATGGAGCTTTTTCCATGCTTACTACTACTGCTTCATCACACTCACCACGATTGGCTTTGGTGACTTTGTGGCCCTGCAGAAGAAGGAGGACCTCCAGGAGAAAACCCCCTATGTGGTTTTGAGCTTCATGTACATACTGGTGGGGCTTACAGTCATTGGGGCCTTCCTGAACTTGGTGGTGCTTAGATTCCTCACCATGAACAGTGAAGATGAGAAGAGAGATGCTCAAGAAAGAGCGTCTCTGAAGAGGGACCGAGGCCTTTTGGATCGGGCCATGGGTCTCCGTGTTGTGGGCGATCACAGCATAAACGACCGCGGGGAAAGGAACAGACACAACATGGGGTACAGTCACAGCCAGAGTCCGCTTTTCCTCCCGATGGAGGAAGGAACCAGCCGCACCAACCTCATTGTCTCCTCAGCAGAGGACCAAGAGAGAGGGAGAAGCCCCCGCAGACACAGGCTGCAGTTTCAAGGGACGGCAGACACACGTAAGGCTGAGTCGAGTCTGAGCTCTCTCTGCTCTTGTGTGTGCTACCGCCTGGGCATTTGTGATAGCCCTCTCGTGGCCCGCGGCCAACACAGAGGCCGTCATGTTGGTTCTGTTTACTACAACTCTGTCTCCTATAGGATCCACAGCAGCTCCCTAGGCTCCAGGGACAATACCGGGCTCTCTTCCCCTGGAAGCACACACTCACGGGGGCATAGCTTCCACGAATTCCCTCGTTCAAGGAGAAAGTCAGTGTAAAAGCCGGAGAGGTCGGCACTGTATTTTTTTTTTGTAATCTGTACCTCTTTTGTGAATATTCAGGGGGGAATTTTATTTTGTAAAGAAATGCTAAGGTCACACAATGGTTACGTAAGATGCTCCTTTCCTTGCACGTTGGCCAAGTGCATGCTGAATTGGATGTTAACCACACAATGTGGATGCATGACGGCTTCTGTAATATATGTCTTCTAATCCACATTTAGAAATAAAACTGTGTTCGGACAGTGCTTCTTAATCACTGTATAGCTGTTCTGTGAAATAATTGATTAATTCACAGTGATTCTTTCACCTGCTTTGGTCTGGTTTGACTGTTTACTATGTGCTACTTTATAAAAGATGACTGTATACTTTTATAGTAAAAACAAAAAAATAAATGTAGACCCAGCACCTATTAAGTGTGGCTCTTTGTAGCTCAGTGGATTTAATGCAACTTAGAGTACTTTGTATTACATATCATCGGGGCCTTTGATTAGCATTAATGCGCTGGAATGTAAACACTGCTTTCTATTTAATGGATGAAACAGATAGCTGATACAATATGTAGCACTTTACCAGTCAACCTCCCAAACCTCCCATGGCTTGGAGAACATGACAGAGAGACCAGTTTACTTGCATAGCAATCAGATTTGATGAGGATCTCTTGTAGTCATGTTTTATTAAACAAGAAGAAATTGCTTGAACATGTTGTGAGTGTTGCTCATTTTTCCAAAGTGTATAATGTTGTCCATTGTTGTGTTTGTCTGTTTTATTCGGTTTCACTTTGATTAAAACAAGGGTCTAAAGTGCTTTTCCACAAACATTCACCACAACAAAGAGAAAACATTGATCCAATTTGGTTACATAATATACATAATGTTTATATTCATTCATTTTCTATACCGCTTATCCTCATTAGGGTCACGGGGATGCTGGAGCCTATCCCAGCTGACTTTGGGCGGGAGGCGGGGTACACCCTGGACTGGTCGCCAGTCAATCTCAGGGCACATATAGACAAACAAACATTCACACTCACATTCATACCGATGGACAATTTTTTTTTATTTTTAGAATCGCCAATTAAGCTAACATGCATGTTTTTGGAATGTGGGAGGAAACCGGAGTACCCGGAGAAAACCCACGCATGCACGGGGAAAACGTGCAACCTCCACACAGAGATGCCCAACGGAGATTTGAACCCAGGTCTTCCAGATCTCCTGACTGTGTGGCCAATGTGCTAACCACTCAACCACCGTGCGGCCCTATATTCTTTATTGAATTTGAAAAAATACTGTGACGTTATCATAACGTTTTGGAAATTATTCATTTGCAGTTTTACAGCCTTTGTCAATAGAGGTTGCAACTAAATGTATGGCTTACATCAACTGTTGCCATGACAACAAATGTGATTGTCAGCATCTGGCTAACTTTAGTTAGATCACTTTGTATGATTACTGGACGTTTTACTTACTTCTTATTTAAGTATTGAGATGGCTGGATGAGTGCACAACCCTGAAGGCTAAAATCCATTCAGTGAAACTACATGATGATCATCCTCAAGTCATGGCTTCCTACATGCAGGACACATGCTGTGCGTAGAGCCCCACCATCCATCATCTCACAACTATCTTAAATGATCTCACAACAGAGACAATAATAATAACAATAATAATAATCATAATAATAATAAGGGCTACTTTTGTGGCCGCAACCCGCGACAAGCCTATACTCAACTCTGAGCTTCCGAAATAACTTCCTGCCTGCCACTAAGGGCTACTTCTTGATGGCTTGTTTACTCTTCTCATGTCTACTATATTGGGTAATACGAGTGTTAAACCATTTAATGTCGCCATAACAATACACTGATGAAACAATAGTCACTGCAAGTATGCTGTCCAGAAAAAAAAACCAACTGCTAATGTGGGAGTCCATGTTATCCTATTTATGTGTAATATGTCTTATTTTCTCGGATTATATCTTCAATATTTTCTAATAAAATGTAAAGGTGACTATAGGGGTGTTATTTTATGTCTAGAGGGCTCTAATAATGTTAAAAAACGTGTTTAGAAGATTCTAAACAGGTTTTCTGTGCCATAATTACAAAAATATTGTATTTATTGATATTGAATCGCAGAAATCCTATCGGTCGGGTTTGGAACCAATTGACTGCAATAAACAAGAAACAACTGTAATGCTACAGTCACTGCCTTTTAACACAGACAGGTAATTTAGGTCCTAGAGATGTGGTGACCACAGCTGCTGAGAGGGGGGCGTGATGTGATGTTTTTCATGGGAACCAAATTGAGCACCAGTCATTTTGAAAAAATCTGTTTAAGGCCCCAGTTTGGTAAAGTGTGGTCCTGATCAAGTGTCCCTGACTGTCTACACAAACAGGACATTGACCTCCACTGATCTACCATACTGCATACAATAGTTCAAGCCTTCAAATGCCACTGCTACAGTCTAGTATCCGTTTGTGTGTCTTAACATTTACACTTTGCCTCCATTTGCTGTTCTTCAAATTTGTTTTTATTTTGGACCAAGATCAGAAATCTTACCAAAAATATCAAGCCAGCTGCTGAGCTATTGGAACAGTAGGCTGCTTTACATATAAATATCCAACTGACTGGCGGATAGAATTTGAAACGGTGAGTGCATGCTTATGAAAGGCCATCTGCTGTGTATAAATAAATAAACAATGTCTTTATACTGTCACTTCTCAGATGGTGCTTCATGAATTTATTCTTGGTGAAACAAGTATAATTAAGAACAGGATTTCCTTTATTTAAACTAATGCTTAATTTTGACAAGAGCGCCCTCTACAGGGAGAACACTCTTTGGGGACTGCGGATGAAAGTGCCACTGTTTCACTGATTGGTGTCAAACTAGTGCCATGGAGGGCTGAGACCCTGCAGGTTTTTTTCCCAGACGGTCACCAAAGCAGGTGATTTTAATGGTCATCCCTCAAGTTGAGGGAAGGAGCTCCACAATTCAAATCACCTGCTGGAGAAATGAGCTCCTTCCCTCAAATTGAAGGTGGTGTTGATCATCCAATTCAAATGAATTAGTGACACCAGTTTGACACCCCTGAAATTCAGAGATGACGACACCTCTTTATTAGGAACCCAGAGAAACAAAGACAAAGAAGAGCATTTTCTGATGGTATTATCCATCTATAAGCGAGACAGATTTTCAGCCAAGGGAATACACCTGATATGCTCAATTTTTAACTGTAATATACATCAGAGGAATACAACTCAATATAAAATATGAATATGAATATTAGCAGATGTATATGTTGCAGCAGCCCCTTTTTAGTACTTAGCCTGTTAGTCTTTTTGTATTACAATATTTGCAGAAGGAATAAGCACTCTGAGGAGGGCATCAATCAACATAGAAAATGAAACACTTCATTTTAACAAAAAAGAAAACGTCGCAACAGAAAGGTGCCACAATCTCAAGACTCCCACCCAGTGGCCATCACGCGGTTCAGTTTTATTTGTCACTGATATTGAATATTATTTATGATTTGACTTTGTTATGGCCACGAATAAACGCCTAAGCATTATACATATCAGGCAAAGTGAGTCACAAGCTGTCAAAACATTTTTTTCAGACACCTGCAGTATTTGAACATTGATCCAGTTAGTTGCTGGGACTACATAAGTAAAGAGTTTGGCTACTGAAAACAATATGCATTCAAAGAGTGATACATGAGTAGTAATAGATAAGAAAAAATGGCTCCTACACGAGCTGATGTACTACACTAATGATGGGAATGGGATAAGGGGATGTGGAAAGAAACATAATCAACTGTGTATTTGAAAATAAGTGAGAAGAAGTAAGACTTATTTACTCCCACCCCTTGTCCTAAAGGGATTATCAACCTCAGCTTCCTTCCATCTCTAACACATACATACATACAGTAAATGCATACATTGATAACCCCATACACATATTATAGTGTTCAATTAAAGCACAAAATACACAAACACAAAATTAACAAATTTCCCCCTCCCACGAGCCCACCACTCGTGGGAGGGGCCAAAGGGGTCGGGTGTAAAGAGAGCTGGGTGGCGGGCGGAGGCGGAGGCCTTGGCGGTCCGATCCTCGGCTACAGAAGCTAGTTGTCGGTACGTGGAATGTCACCTCTCTGGCGGGGAAGGAGCCTGAGCTGGTGGATTTCTTTACACTCTGGTGTTGCCGGCAATGAGAGGCGACGAGCAGGGGGTGGCAATTCTTTTTGCCCCCCGGCTCAAAGCCTGCACGTCGGAGTTTAACCCAGTAAACGAGAGGGTAGTTTCCTTACGCCTTCGGGTGTTGGGACGGGTCCTAACTGTTGTTTGCGCTTACGCGCCAAACGGCAGTTTAGAATACCCACCCTTTTTGGAGTCCTTAGAAGAAGTACTAGAGAGTGCTCCCTCGGGGGATTCCCTTGTTCTGCTAGCTGACTTCAACGCTCATTTTGGCAACGACAGTGAGACCTGGAGAGGTGTGATTGGGAGGAACGGCCCCCCTGATCTTAACCCGAGCGGTGTCTTGTTATTGGACTTCTGTGCTCGTCACGGATTGTCTATAACGAACACCATGTTCAAGCATAAGGGTGTCCACATGTGCACTTGGCACCAAGACACCCTAGGCTGCAGTTCAATGATGGACTTTGTGGTTGTGTCGTCGGACTTGCGACCACATGTTTTGGACACTCGGGTGAGGAGAGGGGCGGAGCTGTCAACTGATCACCACCTGATGGTGAGTTGGTTCCGATGGTGGGGGAGGAGGCCGGTCAGACCTGGCAGACCCAAACGCATTGTGAGAGTCTGCTGGGAACGCCTGGCAGAGTCCCTTGTCAGAAGGAGTTTCAACTCTCACCTACGGGAGAGCTTTGACCATGTTCCGAGGGAGGCAGCGGACATTGAATCCGAGTGGGCGATGTTTCGTGACTCCCTTGTTGATGCGGCCGATCAGAGTTGTGGCCGTAAGGTGGTCGTGCCTGTCGTGGCGGTAATCCCAGAACCCGTTGGTGGACACCAGTGGTAAGGGATGCCGTCAAGCTGAAGAAAGAGTCCTATTAGGCCGTCTTGGCCCATGGGACTCTGGAGGCAGCTGACAGGTACTGGAAGGCCAAGCGGTCTGCAGCCCTGGCGATCGCTGAGGCAAAAACCCGGACATGGGAGGAGTTTGGAGAGGCCGTGGAAAATGACTTTCGGATGGCTTTAAAGAGATTCTGGACTACCATCCGCCGTCTCCGGCGGGGGGAAGCAGGGCACAGTCAACACCAGGTATGGTGGGGACGGTGTGCTGCTGAACTCGACTCGAGATGCTGTGGACCGGTGGAGGGAATACTTTGAAGACCTCCTCAATCCCACCGACACGCCTTCCAACATGGAAGCAGTGCCTGGGGACTCTGAGTCGGGTTTGCCTATCTCTGGGGCTGAGGTCACCAAGGTGGTCTTGGTTGACACGACTCTGTAGCATTGCGTGGACGTCGGGGTCGGTGCCCCTGGACTGGCAGACCGGGGTGGTGGTCCCGCTTTTCAAGAAGGGGGACCGGAGGATGTGTTCTAACTATCGTGTGATTACACTTCTCAGCCTTCCAGGTAAGGTCTATTCAGGGGTTCTGGAGAGGAGGATCCGCCGGATAGTCGAATCTCGGATTCAGGAGGAGCAGTGTGGTTTCCGTCCTGGTCGTGGAACTGTGGACCAACTCTATACTCTTGGCAGGGTCCTTGAGGGTGCATAGGAGTTTTCCCAACCAGTCTACATGTGTTTTGTGGACTTGGAGAAGGCATTCGACCGTGTTCCTCTGGAAATACTGTGGGAAGTTTTCCGGGAATATGGGGTATAGGACCACTTGATCCAGGCGGTTCGTTCCCTGTATGACCGGTGTCAGAGTTTGGTTCACATTGCCGGCAATAAGTCAGAGCCGTTTCCAGTGAGGGTTGAACTCCGCCAGGGCTGCCCTTTGTCACCGATTTTGTTCACTACTTTCATGGACAGAATTTCTAGGCGCAGGCAGGGCGTTGAGGGGTTTCAGTTTGGTGGCCGCAGGATTCGATCTCTGCTTTTTGCAGATGATGTGGTCCTGTTGGCTTCATCGACTTGTGACCTTCAACTCTCAATGGACCGGTTTGCAGCTGAGTGTGAAGCGGCTGGGATGAGAATCAGCACCTCCAAGTCCGAGTCCATGGTTCTCGCCCGGGAAAGGGTGGAGTGCCATCTCCGGGTCGGGGATGAGGTCCTGCCTCAAGTGGAGGAGTTTAAGTACCTTGTCCGGGTCTTGTTCACGAGTGATGGAAGGATGGAACGCGAGATGGACCGGCGGATTGGTGCAGCGTCTGCTGTGATGCGGACTCTCCACTGGTCTGTCGTGGTGAAAAGAGAGGTGAGCCAAAAAGCAAATCTCTCGATTTACCGGTCGATCTACGTTCCTACCCTCACCTATGGTCATGAGCTTTGGGTAGTGACCGAAAAAACAAGATCGCGGGTACAAGCAATGCAAATAAGATGAGACTAGTGTACAGTATAGCGTGTAGAGTGTTTTTTTATATATGACCTTCTTTGCCTAATTTATCACTGCAATGTTTCTTGATACATTGTTCTGTACATGTTTGATATGTGGTTTTCAGCTAATTTTGTCATTTATAATCACCACCCAAAAATTTGATTTAATTAACCCTTTCAATTTCTACCCCCTGTGTATTTATCTTTAACTGTGTGTTCATCCCATAATTTCAAAATAACATTATTTTTGTCTTACCTCAATGTAATGACAACCTGTTACTATCAAACCATATTTTAAATTTGTTCATTTCTGCAGGTTTTTCCTCCTGCAATCTTACTATGTTATCCGCCGAGTGAAAATATTGGTTACGTCAGCAAATAGTACAAATGCATTAGAGATCTTGTACATACGGTATCATTGATATACAAAATGAAGAGTTTGGGGACCAATACAGACCCCTGGGGGACACCACAAATAATCTCCAACTTCACTTAAATAGCTTTTGGCCACAATCAAGCACTATTCCTCTGATCCCATTTCTTTGTAGTTTACTGATTAAAATGTTATGATTGATTTTGTCAAAATGTGATAAAACTTCATGTCAAAAAATCCAAACAATGCTTTTAATGGGTAAATGAGCACAGACTGTATTTAGTCTTCAAAGCTGACGCAGCAGTCAGTTTCTTTTCAGCTGGCAGCCAAAAGACTGATGACATAGTCGAGGCTCCCCGCTGTCTGCTCCCAGTGGCGACCTGGGTATTACGTGGTGAATGAGTGTGCCACAGCGGCTGGCTTGTCATTGAGCCAACGATTCGATTTGTTTACAGACGCAATATGGCCGTCCTGGCTGAGTGCTGCAAAAGAAGCCAGGGGAGCTGCTACTTGCCAGCTAAGTTCCTCCCCCTGCTGCTTTTGCTCTCATCTTTCTTACTGTGAAGATTGGCTCCACAGGGCCCATTTGAAGAAAGAAACACACTTTTATGGGGAATTCAAAGCTTGTGATCAAACCGTCAGTTCTCTGGAATAAATGGACATTGTGAGACTTTAGTTGTCTTTTGCTTGATTTGAGCTTTCTGACTGTTTAATACATTCATGTTCTTTTTTGGTTACACATCTTACAAACACGTTTACTTTGTGATGCATGGCATTGTATTCAAAACCACTGTGCAATGTTGAGTTGCATGTATCACCTTTCTATAGCAATATTCATTCATTCATTCATTCTCTGTACCGCTTATCCTCATTAGGGTCGCGGGTATGCTGGAGCCTATCCCAGCTGACTTTGGGCGGTAGGCGCGGTACACCCTGGACTAGTAATGGTCAATTTAGAGTCGCCATTTAAGATAACAAGCATGTTTTTGGAATGTGGGAGGAAACCGGAGTACTCCACGCAGAGATGCCCAACGGAGATTCATTCATTCATTCATTTCCTGTACCGCTTATCCTCATTAGGGTCGCGGGGATGCTGGAGCCTATCCCAGCTGGCTTTGGGCGAGAGGCGGGGTACACCCTGGACTGGTCGCCAGCCAATCGCAGGGCACATATAGACAAACAAACATTCACACTCACATTCATACTGATGGACAATTTAGAGTCGCCAATTAACCTAACATGCATGTTTTTGGAATGTGGGAGGAAACCGGAGTACCCGGAGAAAACCCACACACGCACGGGGAGAACATGCAAACTCCACACAGAGATGCCCAACGGAGATTTGAACATATTAACATTTTAAATGCTTAAAAAATGTAATTCATGAGGGCGCAATTTCTGCATTAAATAACATTCAGTTTCATGTGTACAGTACAGTNGGCCGCCCAACGGAGATTCTAACCCAGAACCTTCTGACTGTGAGGCCAACATGCTACCCAATCAACCACCGTGTGGCCCCTATAGCGATATTCATTCATTCATTCATTTTCTATGCCGCTTATCCTCATTAGGGTTGCGGGCCTATAGCAATATGGCATCTAGTATTACATTGGAAACTCAACACCATGTCAGAATGTCTCAATTTCTATCACATTGTCTATAAGGTTTTCCATTTTGTTTCCAATTCCAAAGATGCCCAGTGTTCCTTCATAGGTAATGTTATTGTTCAGCGTTGCGTGGAGTACATGTACTTTGCGACACACTTTCATTTTTATTGCAATGTTATAAAACTGCTTAACAACCCTTAGAGGGTGCTCGTAATCCTAATGGATATGTTTTCATCAGTTAATGTCACATTTTTATCGGATAAATCATCAACCATGGGTTTCCCATCTGGGGAAGATGTGTACCAACAGTCTAGAAATGAAGTAATGAATCCAAATGTGGACAACATGGAAGACTGCACCTAATGTCTGCGGGAGGTTTATGGAGCAAAGTGATGTGAAAAGATGCATTAAATGAGATGTGAACACACTTGAGTGTTTTGCAAGTGCGTTTTAGTCAAGAGAAAGCACCTACATGGGTTAATACATCCAGCTGCTCAGTGTTTTTTTAGAAATAAAATAAAATATAACACTTTACGGTATATAACACAAATGAATAATGCTGATATTGTTGATCTGAATAACAAGTCTTCAGGATCAATACCGCCATGTGGAAGGCTTGTGCATTGTTTGCACTGCTTGGTAGCTTTCCCACTTGTATATTTAAATCCACAGGGTTTACCATAATCCACTTTAATTGACTTATTTGTACTCAACGCTTGTTCATCTTAAATGGTATCATTAAAATGTCATACTTGTTCTCCTGGTCTCTGGGCAACACGCTGGAAACTTTCTTTCTCTAATGGGCTCGCTATTGAACATTCACTGGTAATTGAACAGTAATGAACTGTTCTGTGCCCTGTGTGTGTGTGCGCGTGTGTGAGATTGATTCAAAAAGCAGCGTTTGAGGGAACACTTCTGTGTCTGCAAACTGTGCTGACACCATGTAAAGGGCAAATAAATGTGAACTGTAGATGGCGCTGTTGCACTGTGTGAACACATCATACAATCTTTCAGATCCTACGTGTTCTTTCCTTCCAAAACTGCTTTCTTTTTGTTATAATTTCACACTATGGGGTTGATGTATATTACACTGCTCTGACTTCTTTGCTTACAAACTTTAATTAACTGGAAATGTTGAAGAGCAAGATCAAGTTTTAAGTTCAAGTCAACAGTGCAGAAGCCACGTTGGTGTGGAATACATTTTTGACATATATTGCTTTGACTTGAAGGAAAGGAGCATCATAAAAGGTCATCAAAGAATTTAGATGCCTCACTTTAACATATGCTGCTACCACTGGCCTACTACCCCAACACACTCTGCTCATTGAAAACTGCTGATGGGCAGCAAATCCAAGCATGCAATAATTATGCAATGAACTGTAAGAAAACAATTCAGAATGCAGGCAGCCGCACGGGCCATGATGCATTAGAAAGCTCATCAATCAAGCATGCACTATTGGCATAACACAAAGTCAACTCCAACGACCAATGAAGAACTTTTTACATGGAGTACATTTGAAATCATTCAATGGTAGCCTTTTATGGATTTATTGCAACATTTGCAATATGTTTGAAATACTGTTTTGAATTTTGGTGATTTATAATGTACATAATTCAATATATATTTTATTTTGAACAGAACAGAAAAAAATTAAGTATCAGTTTAAAAAAAAAAAATTTTACCCCTTCATTCTGTTTTCATGCTGTGAGGTAGACTCTGCGCTCCAAAGAAAAGGAAAGTGAAAAGTGAAGTGAAATTAGGTATTATAAAACAATTAGTGGCGAAATCAACATTGGCTGTATGCCTACTACAAGCCGCTCAAACGCCCCAACCATCATTAGGGGTAAATATGGTATCATCAAACATGTGAAAGGCTCTGCTCCAACGAAATGGGCAGTAATAACAGAGCAGCGTAGTGGTCTCATTATTGAGACTTCCTCCTCCCGACCGGTGTGGTTCAGGAGGCACAGCACGTCATGCAGTAACTGGAAGGGTTCTGGCTTGAATCCCACATCCTCCATCCCTCACTGCTGTTGTGTCCTTGGGCAAAGACATTTCACCCACATTGCCCCCAGGGTTGCCCACACAACCTTCACTGACCACATTGCTGGCTGTCCACTGCTACTCAAAAAGATGAGTTAAGTGAAAGGACATACATGTACAATTATATATTATATTAGTTATCATATATTAGTTATCATATTATCTGATAATATGTCAATTAGTGGGCCAGTAGAAAACTGCTGCAGGTAAAAAATGGCCCTAGGGCAGCATGTCGGACATCCCAGTTTACAGTGTTTCTTTTTGGAAAAATGCAAGAGTAACCATCTGAACAGTGTGAATTATTATTTTATCTTTAGTAAATGTAAGATTCCATATTGACTGAAGTCCAGCATTAATAGTTCCAGCTTGTTCCAGCTTGTTCTTGAGCTCTATTAAACAATGCCAGCACACTGCTTTTGTCTTACCCACTTGTATTTGTTTGTTTACAAAGTAGTTAAAAACAGACTTAAGCAATGGAGGAGGGCCTCCAGGTTCTGGATTCTCCTTGGCAAAGCCATAACACTCACTAGCCAAAGGCTGCTTTCTCTGCTTCCGTGCCAAATGTCTCACCTTTTTTTAGGCACACTACCTGGGGTTCCAGAGCTGCATCACAGCACCAAATGTACACTTTTTGTCCCTCACTTGTAATGTGTAAAACGAGAAAACATGTACCATTACATTCCTGATAACTTGCCAGTGCCAGGCTTCAAGCAGGATGTTCTCACTGTGTCACAGTGTCACAGAGTGTCACCAGCAGGTTTCAACAGTGATACAGAGAGACTGGAACAGTCATGCTTTTTTTAATAGTGCATTCCATATTCAAATTTCTCAAACAGGCTTTTGGATTAAATTAATCAGCGGGAAACAGGAATCATTAAAAATTCATTTTTGAAACTTTGAAGAAGAACACTGGCAATTATTAGTATTATATTAACATTGGTTGATTGACAATCTTAGCAGCATTCCTATTAAAAGGATTGTTCAGATTTTTTGAATTTGTACGACATCCCCATCAGCGGAGTGGTGCATCAAAAGCGACTTTCCTCCCACTTCATCCCTTGAGTGGAGTTCTGGTTAGTTTTTGGTGTTTAAGAAACTAGTTCCAGAGTTAAAGTGAGAGCTAGGCTACAATGGTATTGTAAAAATATATATAAAAAAATGGTCCAGAATTGTAATTATCTAGGCTGTAACAACAAGAGTGTCTGAATTGCCCTTATACTGTATAATCCATATCACAGACTTTGCTATGAGGACACTTTGTTGCTGTATTGGCTATATACAGTAATGGGTGAACAAAAGACTTCATGTGTGTAGTTTACACTTGGATTATGTTCCTGTACTCCCAAGACAGAGGAAGAAAAAGTTCTGCTGTTCAAGTACCCTAAGTAAGAACTACTGTAAATTCCAGTGTGTAAAGCTGTGACTTTTTTCTTAAACTTTGAACCCATTGGCTTTGGCACCGGTGTGGCTAAATTCTAATCATGTGAGATCTTCCTAACGTCAAAACTACCTAGTACTACTGTAATTGTTTAAATACTGTGCTGCCCGTGAGTCAGTGAGGAAACAGTAGCTCTTTCTTTGGCAGGGGCCGATCACAAGTTATCAGTGCACCCACTGTGAGCTTATCAACCCATTGGAAATTGCAGGAGGTCAGTAGTTATAAAAATAGAGCAATATACAGTATAACAGTCTAACCCGCAATATCATCGTGTAAAATAACACTAAACTCATCACACAGCAGCTTAACACTCAAAAGGTATACCTGAGAAATATACAGACATGTAAAAATACAAGTTTAAAATGAAAAAAACCCCAACTCTTTTAAAGTTTTCCAATAATGCAATGATGCCACTAAACAAAGCTGACAGATTAGTTCCCTGTTTGCCATCACTGGATGTTTGCATGAATGATGAACTTCACACATATATAAATAGTCTTTAAATAAACCATTGACCATTCCAAAGAGAATAATTAAAATAGCGACTGATAGAACCATCAGAGAAATAAACCTCGGAGTTTTACAGAAGAGCTTAACAACCGGACTTTTGACCCCTGCAATCTTGGTCATCTTTTTTGTCAGATATCTTGATGTTAGACAAAATGTTTGCAGTGTGATGTGGAATGACAACAGGCCAAACATGACAAAGACAATATTGCATGACAGCTGAATAAAAACGAATGCTTTTCTCCTTCCAGCAAATGAACTAAAATTCTTCCTTACAGAAAAGAAACAGGCTTGTGATTGTAGCTGCAGCAATTGCCAGTGATTTATTCTGCAATTAGTTTTGTCGAAATGGGTTGAAATGGATTGTAATGGTTATGCTTTTAGAGGTGATGCAATGGGTCAGCACACATTCCAATCAGTTGCTGTTGTGACCATTATTTTACTTTATTGCTGGGCATGTGAACTCTCATAGAAAGGTTCTTCCACTGCAGTTTCACAAGTGTTCAGAGAAGCCATTAATCTATAGGCAACAGCGACGTAAAACAAATGCCTAACTGTGTGGTTAAACTTAAAGGTTTCAAAGGGAGGGGCGGGTTTTCAGGACGGCCGGGAGGGCGGCACACCCCCGGCCCAGGCCCGGATAAGAGGTGTGACTTGTAAAATGATGTTATCGTGAGCTTTATTATTTGGGTTTGATGGACCCGGTCATTTGCCCCGCCCCCAGCCCCACTATGATTTGTTCTACTGTTCAGAGGTATACTGTATGTGTTTGGCTGTTCTGGGATTGTGTGCTTTTTGCAATGAAACAAAATCAGAGTAACCAACCTCCCCATTGCATGTAATTAATGCTCACTAAGTGGAGCAATTACAGGGAATAGCTCAATTAAGTCATTTACATTTACTTAACATTAGCTGGCCTTTTGTACATCCCATTTGTAAAGCTTAACTAAAACACAGACACAGAAAATATAAACTGGTAAAACGCACATAATAACTGTTCATCTCAGTTATTGTGACTTTATCTTGTATCTAGAATTAATATGTTTCTTGCATTTAATGAAGCATACGAGATAGTGGAAAGCTAATAATATCCACACAGAGCAGTGACATTTAATTTTAGACTCCTGATGATGCACATGTACGTCATGATTTCAGGGAGCTGTTTTTTTTGCAATACCCCTTGAATTTATTAAAACAATATTGCAATACGTAATAAAGGTAAAACTCCACAACAAATGCAATAGCTTATTTTATTTCTCACTTTTTTAACAACGTTTTGTTTCCTCATTCTATTTTTCAAGGTAACTGAAGTTACTTGGCATATCACATAATGAGGTGACAGGGTTCTGTGGAGTTGCTCTGACTCTAGATTTCTGTCTAATTACTCAGTCTTGGAAGTGTCAAGTGCAGCCTAAAAGCTTCTGAAGGAGTCAGTGGATCCAGTTAAGGTGTGATGACAATAACATAGAAGTGCTGACAGTATAACAGAACGACATATAGCTCACAGTTGATTACTGCACGTGCGGTCCCTGAGGATGTGCCTGTTTTGCACACTGAAGCTTGCAGATATGCTATTTATGCTGGTGTGCATAACCTCACTTTGACTGGACTTCAAGAACAACTACAAAGGGCTGTCACATTAAAGAGTGCATTTGGCATGTTAATGATTTTAGGTGCCAGGAAATGTGTGCAGAGACACCTTTAATGCTAAAAGTGATATCATCTGTATTGCAGTTAAACTAGAGCCACTTAAAATAGCATGCAGGTGTGTATTGACATCTGGCAGAGTGTTTCACACCTTTCAAGCTTAGTCAGTTGGAGTAGACAATATGTGGTATAGAAAATGGACGGGCCGCACGGTGGGATGAGTGGTTAGCACATTGGCCACACAGTCAGGAGATCTGGAAGACCTGGTTTCAAATCTCCGTTGGGCATGTCTGTGTGGCGTTTGCATGTTCTCCCTGTGTGTTCCTCCCACATTCCAAAAACATGCATGTTAGGTTAATTGGCGTAATGTGAGTGTGAATGGTTGTTTGTGCCCTGCGATTGACTGGCGACCAGTCCAGTACCCTGCCTCTCGCCCAAAGCCAGCTGGGATAGGCTCCATCTTACCCGCAACCCTAATGAGGATAAGCGGCATAGAAGAAAATGATGAGAAGAAATGATAAATGGACGGTTAAAAAAATTAGAAGGTTTGAATAAATTCAAGGAAGGGGATTTTACTAAAGATATGTGAATGTGAACTATACTTTCTCAGCATGGCATATTAACGCATGAAAAATATTACTTATCCCTCCTACCTTAATGTTCATTCGGGAAACTCGGGAAAATTACTGGCCAGAGTTTTTTTCCTTCTACCTCTTTTGTGTGATTTATGCACTCCTGCGATCTCTCAGGTACTCTTTTGACGCCTTCCTCCCAAATGGATTGTCCATTTTGTCTGTTGTTCACCATTACGGAGACAAACATCTTGACTGCGCAGACTTAAAAGCAGTGCAGGTGGAAGTATGAGGGAAGGGAAGCAGCAAGCAAAGAAGGTGCCTTAAAGAAGTGCTTGAGATAAATAATCATATTTCTGTGCACCCATGATACTGGAAAAGCACCATCTGGGACAGGCCATGGATTTGCATTACAATATAAATGGGAAGTTGCTGGAGCTGAAAGGGTGATGTGAAGTCATTCAGCCAGCCTCCTCACTCACTGACAGGTCGCATCCCCTCCCTGCACCATGCAGCATGAAGGAGCGAGGCAATTTGTTGGCACACGGTACACCGGTGTAGGTTTGTTGCTCAGCTGACCTCCCCCCTTGTCTCCATACTATTTGCCTGCCACAGCTTTCTGTAACACGCAAGCTCATCTTTTTTCAAATGCCACACCTCCGTACACGCGGAGGATCCTGATAGCATATACACCCGCCCTCGACCACTGCCCGAATCTCAAAGCACCGGACTCTTATGCTTGCCCCTGCAGGTGGTGGATCCGCGCGGGGGGGGGGGTTCCCGTGTTCCTTTTTTGGGCTGGGCCCGACCAGGCCCCACGGGTGAAGGCCTGGCCACCAGGTGCTCGCCTGAGAGCCCATCCCCCAGCGGGCGAGGTGCAGTCACTCCTCTTAATTTTCTTCATTAGGGTCTTCTGAATCACTCTTAGTCTGGCCCGTCACCTAGAACCTGTTTGCCTTGGGAGACCCTACCAGGGGCTTAAAGCTCCTGACAGCATAGCTCCTAGGACCACTCGGGCACGCAAACCCCTCCACCACAATAAGGTGGTGATTCACAGAGGAGACTTGCTATGGTGTCATGGCAAAATTCAAATTGTTAGACAAAACCTCTGACAAATTATTTAACCATGTACTGTGTAGTTTCTTGTTTCTTGTTATTTCTGATTTTGAATCATTGTCACTTTTTTATTGTCTAATTTGGACAAAAAAATGTAAAAATAATATCTGTCACGCAGACAAACATACAGATCGTGACAAGGTGTGCCACATTAAGAGAAGCCAAGAATTCTGTGGAATTGTTGCCAGAGAGGGACTGCTCTCAAGCAACACCGCCGCTCCTGGCCATGTGTCCTATACTGTGCATTAAAAAGACAAGATTTCAGGGGTCTGGTGCTAGGAGATGGAACAAGATGCAACCGAGTATCCTGTCTTTCCTAATTTAGGGATGTTTTTGTATGTGTCCTGTACTGTGCATTAAAAGAGACACGGTTTTGGAGGTCTGCTGCGAGAAGGTGGATGATCTCCTGCAACAGAACCTACACTTGTTTGCCCTGATCTGTTGATTTTATTGTATGAGAAACAATCCAGAAAAGACAAAACATAGTTGACAGTATGCACATCTTTCATGTAATACATTATTGCCATCATCACCTTTGTTTAAGATCAATTTAGTCTATAAACCTGAAATCAGGACTTAGGTTATGTATGAATATTTATTCATTTTCTATACCGCTTATTCTCATTAGGGTCGCTGGTATGCTGGAGCCTATCCCAGCTGACTTCGGGCGGGAGGTGGCGCACACCCTGGACTGGTCGCCAGTCAACCGCAGGGCAGCGTACAAACATTCACACTCTAAGGGACAATTTAGAGTCGCCAATTAACCTAACATGCATGTTTTTGGAATGTGGGAGGAAATCGGAATACCTGGAGAAAACGCATGCGTGCACTGGGAGAAAATGCAAACTCCACACAGAGATACCCAACGGAGATTCGAACCCTGAACCTCTTGACTAGGAGGCCAACATGCTACCCAGTCAGGCACGTGCAGCCCCCCATTGAATACGTCATTTAAATAAAGATTGAACAGCTTGGGGCCTAATACAGAACCCGTAGGGACCCTAGAAGCAAAGCCAAACACTCGAATTTGTATTCGCCCAACTTCACATACTGTTGTCTCCCCAATAAATAACTATGCAGCCAGTTCAGAGCCACACCCCTAATACCGTATCGTTCAGTAATATTGAATGATTGATGGTGTCAAAGGCTTTTTTAAAGTCTTTAAATATCCCAACTGCATGTTTCTTACTGTCTAAACTGCTTGTGCTCCCTTCCATTGCCATTATCGTTGATCTTCCTGACATGAAGCCATACTGACTCTAATGAATTATATTATATCTATCAATAATAGATTAAAATCTTTTATTAAAAGTTTTTTATTACTATTACTAGTTACTATTCTATTCATATTGTAGATATCGCTATTCTCATCAGTAAAATAATCTGGATATGCTTTATTGTTAGTGTTTTCTTTAATTACATTGTTAAGTATTCCCCACCAATTAAAATATTGTTTTTGTTACTATTTGATCTTCTTCTTCTTTTCCTTTCGGCTTATCCCGTTAGAGGTCGCCACAGTGAATCAGTT
The DNA here is from genome assembly GCA_024372805.1 of Oostethus manadensis. Lineage (NCBI taxonomy): Eukaryota > Metazoa > Chordata > Actinopteri > Syngnathiformes > Syngnathidae > Oostethus > Oostethus manadensis. The sequence goes on from QODF01000170.1 coordinate 352,798, forward strand.
GCCTCCATCTAACTCTGTCTTCTGTATCCTCTTCTCTTGCACCAACTACCTTCATGTCTTCTTTCACTACATCCATAAACCTCCTCTTTGGTCTTCCTCTAGGCCTTCTGCCTGGCAATTCAAAAGTCAGCATCCTTCTACCATTATATATTCACTATCGCTCCTCTGGACATGTCTGAACCATCTCAGTCTGGCCTCTCTGACTTTATCTCCAAAACCTCTAACATGTGCTGTCCTTCTGATGTGCTCATTCCTGATCCNCATACTATTTGCCTGCCACAGCTTTCTGTAACACGCAAGCTCATCTTTTTTCAAATGCCACACCTCCGTACACGCGGAGGATCCTGATAGCATATGCACCAGTGGCTTCTCTTTTAGATGTGATCTTCAGTGAACCGTGAGTGCTCTCATACTTGTGCATGTGCACAAGTAAATAAAAGGTATTTGCAGAGGTGGCAGGGAGGTCTAAATAGGAAGTCACATGTGAACTGTTAACTCGGTGTGAGGTGCCCAATCATGCTCATTTCAGGGGAAGTTTCTTTTCTTAAAATACTCCATAAATTCCAAGTTGTGTACAGGTTAAATTAATTATTGAAATTAATTACATTCTTATGCATTATTTTCCTCTTATACCCACTGGTTGGCTAAAAGAAGTCCAGAAGTTGGCATCATTGAGAAATGTAAGTAGCTTGTCATGGTAGTCAGTTGTGTTAAGAATTACTGTGCGTCTCCCTTTGTCTTCTGGCATGATTGTGATTTTTTCATCTTTTTGCTCGGCGATGTCACAGTTTTTCTTTCCTTAGGGGTGAGGTTAGAAGAAGTGGTTCCATTCCATTCTATTCCATTCCATTTTCTTCCGCTTATCCGGGTCCGGGTCGCGGAGGCAGCAGTCTCAGTAGGGAAGTCCAGACTTCCCGGTCTCCGGCGACCTCTTCCAGCTACACCGGGAGGACACCAATCTCGTTTTTCGGTCATGAACTATAACTCGTGACCATAGGTTAGGGTGGGAACGTAGATCGATCGGTAAACAGAGAGCTTTGCCTTCCGGCTCAGCTCTCTCTTCACCACGACGGTCCGGTACAGCGACCGCATTACTGCTGACACCGATCCGTCTGTCGACTTCACGCTCTAACCGTCCCTCACTAGTGAACAAGACCCCGAGATACTTGAACTCCTCCACCTGAGGCAAGACTTCACTCCCAACCCGCAGGGTACAGTCCACCCGTTTCCGACTGAGAACCATGGCTTCTGATTTGGAGGTGCTGTTCCCTACTTCCATGCAATGTTGTAGAGGTGTGTCAACCAAGACAGTCCCCCAACATCCAGAGCCTTGAGGAATTCAGGGTGAAACTCATCTACCCCCGGCGCTTTGCCATTGGGGAGTGTTTGAACTACCCCAATTACCTCAGCCACGGTGATAAAACTGTCCACGTACGTATCCTCAGACTCTGCTTCCTCTACGGAGGTATGTCAGTGGGATTGAGAAGGTTCTCAAAGTATTCCTTCCACCGACCAACTATATCCTCAGTCGAGGTCAGCAAGCCCCCGTCCGCACTGTAAACAGTGGGAAGTGGGGGCTGCTTCCCCTTTCTGAGGTGTCGGACCGCTTGCCAGAACCTCTTCGAGGCCGACCAAATGTCGAGCACCATAGCCTCACAAAACTCCTCCCACACCCGAGTTTTTGCCTCGACCACTGCTGAAGCGGCGTGCCGCTTGGCTTGCCGGTACCTGTCAGCTGCTTCGGGAGTCCCGCAAGCCATCCATGCTTGATAGGACTCCTTCTTCAGCTTGACAGCAGCCCTAACCCCTGGTGTCCACCATTGGGTTCTGGGCTTGCTGCCACGACAGGCACCGACTACCTTGCGGCCGCAACTACGACTGGCTGCCACAGCAAAAGGAGGCAGGGAATACGGCCCATTCGGACTCAATGTCTCGGCCCTCCCTCGAGATGCAGGCGAAGCTCTGTTGGAGATGAGAGTTGAAGACTCGACGGGAGACTCTGCCAGACGTTCCCAACACACCCTCACTACACTTTTGGATCTACCAGGTCTGTCTGGCATCCTTCCTCGCCATCTAATCAAACTCATCACCAGGTGGTGGTCAGTTGACAGCTCAGCCCTTCTCTTCACCCGTGTGTCCAGAACATGCGGACGCAGGTCTGATGATAAGACCACAAAGTCGATCATAGACCTGCGACCTAGGGTGTCCTGGTGCCAAGTGCACTTATGGACATCCTTATGTTCGAACATGGTGTTTGTTATGGACAAATTGTGATTCGCACAGAAGTCCAGCAACAACACACCACACGAGTTCAGACCAGGGAGGCCGTTCCTCCCAACCACGCCCCTCCAAGTCACACTGTCATTGCCCACATGGGCGTTAAAGTCTCCCACTAGAACTATGGAGTCACCAGCTGCGGTGCTCTCCAGAACCCCTCTGATAGACTCCAAGAACGCTGGGTACTCTGAACTGCCGTTCGGCGTGTACGAACAAGCCACAGTTATGAACCTTTCCCCAGCCCAAAGGCATAGGGAAATAAACCTCTCGTGGGATGATTCCAGCACAGAGGCACCAAGCCGGGGGGCTATTAATAAGCCCACACCAGCTCGCCGCCTCTCCCCTGCAGGAATTCCAGAGAAGAACAAGGTCTAGCCCCTCACAAGGAAATTTGTTTCCAGAACCCAAACTGTGGGTTGAGGTGAGTCCGACTACGTCTAGTCAGAATGTTTCCGCCTCTTTCACAAGCTCGGGCTCCTTCTCCACCAGAGAAGTGACATTCAATGTCCCAAGAACCAGATTTTGCCGCCGAAGACCAGGTCGCCGGGACACCCGCCCTCGACCACTGCCCGAATCTCAAAGCACCGGACTCTTATGCTTGCCCCTGCAGGTGGTGGATCCGCGCGGGGGGGGGGGTTCCCGTGTTCCTTTTTTGGGCTGGGCCCGACCAGGCCCCACGGGTGAAGGCCTGGCCACCAGGTGCTCGCCTGAGAGCCCATCCCCCAGCGGGCGAGGTGCAGTCACTCCTCTTAATTTTCTTCATTAGGGTCTTCTGAATCACTCTTAGTCTGGCCCGTCACCTAGAACCTGTTTGCCTTGGGAGACCCTACCAGGGGCTTAAAGCTCCTGACAGCATAGCTCCTAGGACCACTCGGGCACGCAAACCCCTCCACCACAATAAGGTGGTGATTCACAGAGGAGACTTGCTATGGTGTCATGGCAAAATTCAAATTGTTAGACAAAACCTCTGACAAATTATTTAACCATGTACTGTGTAGTTTCTTGTTTCTTGTTATTTCTGATTTTGAATCATTGTCACTTTTTTATTGTCTAATTTGGACAAAAAACTGTAAAAATAATATCTGTCACGCAGACAAACATACAGATCGTGACAAGGTGTGCCACATTAAGAGAAGCCAAGAATTCTGTGGAATTGTTGCCAGAGAGGGACTGCTCTCAAGCAACACCGCCGCTCCTGGCCATGTGTCCTATACTGTGCATTAAAAAGACAAGATTTCAGGGGTCTGGTGCTAGGAGATGGAACAAGATGCAACCGAGTATCCTGTCTTTCCTAATTTAGGGATGTTTTTGTATGTGTCCTGTACTGTGCATTAAAAGAGACACGGTTTTGGAGGTCTGCTGCGAGAAGGTGGATGATCTCCTGCAACAGAACCTACACTTGTTTGCCCTGATCTGTTGATTTTATTGTATGAGAAACAATCCAGAAAAGACAAAACATAGTTGACAGTATGCACATCTTTCATGTAATACATTATTGCCATCATCACCTTTGTTTAAGATCAATTTAGTCTATAAACCTGAAATCAGGACTTAGGTTATGTATGAATATTTATTCATTTTCTATACCGCTTATTCTCATTAGGGTCGCTGGTATGCTGGAGCCTATCCCAGCTGACTTCGGGCGGGAGGTGGCGCACACCCTGGACTGGTCGCCAGTCAACCGCAGGGCAGCGTACAAACATTCACACTCTAAGGGACAATTTAGAGTCGCCAATTAACCTAACATGCATGTTTTTGGAATGTGGGAGGAAACCGGAGTACCCGGAGAAAACCCACACACGCACGGGGAGAACATGCAAACTCCACACAGAGATGCCCAACGGAGATTTGAACCCAGGTTTTCCAGATCTCCTGACTGTGTGGCCAATGTGCTAACCACTCAGCCACCGTGCGGCC